>CAJVQU020000031.1:0-61880 GCA_911387785.2 Aelia acuminata
TTTTATACGTACGTAGGATATCCACGTTAATTAAATATTATTATTAGGGGTTGCTCATAGCGACTAGACGATTAAGGCAATTTAAGATTAATAATTATTACCTGTTTTTCGATAATAAAAAGTTTCACACAAACATTTTAATTTTCTCATTGACATGTACTTTGTCGTATATTGCATTTTGCATTAATTAATCAAATCTCGATTGGTAAAATAAATTTCAATTTTTATTATTTTATTTTGAATCTAGTGAATTTAGTCTGAGATCCACTTAATTGAACCGTATGAAGTTAAGAACCTAAACCTACAAATACCTAAGCTTAAAATAGTATCATCTATTTACAAAAAATATTTACAATTATATGTACAAAAATTATTTACATTGATCCAGAACGGGTTTACCTGACGACGGTTCGCCAGGACCCTTTAGCTCGTCAACGGAAGGGACGCTAGATGGAAACCCTTTTTATCCCCTGGACTGGGATAAAGACTACCGTGTCTTAATATAACACCGTACGCGTTTATTCCTATCATCTTCTGGGATTAAAAAGCCTCCATGGAATTCCCCTAATAAAATAAGAACGGCGAATTCTTCGGTTGGTGGATCCCTAAAATAATTATTCGTTTCATAACTATCGTTGTAATGGGATCGACTGTAATTTAATGGGGACTGCCCTATAAACATATCTGATGGGTTTATTTGATCTTCTCCTGGAGGTGAATTATCGGAGTTAATTATCTTTACAAATTCTGGGAAGCTTATGACGTTTTCTTCATTATCAATCTCTCTGAGTCGGTCCTTCTCTTCATATTCAACCTTTTCATGGGTCATATCAACTTCCTTACCTACTTGGCAAGACTCAAGAGTTTCTACCTGAGATTGAGGGATTGGTAAATTCTCTTGAATGGTTTCTTTTTGAAGATTCTTCGTTTCATCTTCAACTTTAAAGAGAACCTTATCTTGCCGGTCGGAATTAGTCTCAATGTCACCACTTTCTGATTGAGCATTAGGAACCATTCCTTCCCTCGGAGATTCGTCACTTATAATTTCAACATTTTCCCGAGCAGTAATCTCGCTCGGTCCAGTTTCCATACAATTGGTCGCATGGGGTCCATTAATATAATTTTCTACTGTTTTATGGGCATCATCTTCTGCACTCTTATTCATATCTTCACTTCCAGCTAGGAGTTGTTTCTGTTCCTTTCTGTTTAGTTTTTGATCCTCATCAGGTTTAGTTAAAGGTTTTGCAGACGATTCCAGGTTCGTTGTGCGTAGAGCTTCACTTATTTCCTGTAGGTGTTTATTATGCTCTTCTATTATTCCCTTTAGCTCTTTATGTCTTTCTTCTTGATTTTTCTTCATCTCTTTTATTAGCTGCCATAACATTTCTTCTGGGCTGAGGCTATTTTCTTCTGTTTTCTCCATGGTCTGTGGCTGAGTTGCTTCTGGATGTGGGATTGCTATTCCTTCAGTCAACCCCGTATTCGGCTGTGGTAGTTTCTCGTCTTCTACCCTCAAAGCCATATCAAAATATCGTGCGCGTATATTATCCCTCTAATATCTATTGAAACCTCCGCGGTAGGGTTAAACGCAAGCACTGGTTAAATATAACACAAAAAACAAGCCACTTATAATAAGACCGTACAATAAGAAGTATAAGGACAGCCTTCCTCACACACATCACTAATATAACACTAAGGAAAGAGAGCACGAGAAAACGGAGCAAATGTTTAAAGCGAAATCCTGGAGAATTTGTTAGATTAAAGAAATTATCAAACCTTACAAATATTCGCCCTTATGCCACTTTGTATAATTTAACAAGCAATGTCAACTAATGATATGAACAAATTGGTAAGTACGTCCCCACAAGGGATGCCATTTTAATTGCTACGTTTCCTGGTCTCCCGCTTTTCTAAGGCGGGTGGGGGTTACCAGAAACGGTATATATCTAATTGATATTGTAATTAATGTAGTTAATACGCCTTAATGTAAATTGGATACTTTTCCAACGGTGACGTGTTTACCAATTCTATTTTATTTTAATAAACCTGTGGCATAGGGTAAATGATAATAAATAAACAAATCTAAATTGAATTATATCTTTGATTTTATTGAGCAATAGCGTAAATCATTTATACCCCCTTTAATATATCATATAAAGATGTTTTATTGTCACAAATTAGTTAATGGATGCTGACTAGCGATTTAACATTATTTAATAAATACTGACCACACAATATTACAACAAGTACTGTATATGTTGTATTAACCTTATCTGGTGGGCACTCTCTGGTGTTGTCTCTGGCCTGTCTGCTGGATCAGTCCCTGCCATCTCTGACTCAGCACAGCATCCCATCTCGGTCTCCCTCGGAAATCTGGACTCTCCGCTCCTGCCTATCTGGTCCTCTGCCCTTCTCGTTCCACTCTCGCCCTCTTGGCACATTCCCCCGACTTCTGTCCACCTCCGAACTCACTCTCCACCCGAACTCGACTTCTCCACCCGACTCTCTCCTCGAACTCCCTTCTTCACCGTATAAGTCCTCTTTCCCCCACTCTCTTCAGACTTCTTCTGATTGGCTGGCTGGTTGGTTCCAGACTTCGTCTGATTGGCTGGCTGCCTAAAATTTCCCCTCCTTTCTATATTAAACGTGTTTCCCAGCGGCCTCTTTGCCGGGGCAAAACCAGGGTTTATGGCTACAAATTTCTCTAGCAATCTTCTTAGGTATTTCCCTAGGTGTTTGTCGGCAGCATTGTCGGTCCTAAGCTTTGCTTATTTTGAATTTCCAACAGAAGGTTTATTGCCCCAATACTTACAAGGGGTATTTCCATGACCTACCCGCCTTCAGGTAAAACTGACCACCGGGTTGCCCATATACAGTACTTTACAAATTTTGATATTAAATTATTAATTCAATTTACTTTTCCTATCATGGCAGCATCCACAATACATAGCACATTTAATCCCTATTATCCATGAAAAGTGCAGGGAAAACAGGGAGCGTTCAGAAACATCATCTCCGCAGCAGTTACTATCACCAACACCACAGCCAGTAGAACCAGAACCACTTGCTGGCCCTAGTCGTCCTCTAGAAACCCCAAGATTGAGTATAAATCATGAATTTTCACATCTTAGCCAGGGCCAGTATCAGGTTTTAATGAAAGAGGTTCCTCCGTGCCGGCAGTGTGCTCAATTAGAAAAACGACTGCTGTTAGCAATCCAGGGTTGCGACGTCGAATGGTTCAGAATACTCATGGTAAATTTAATCCATGCAATCCATGAAAATTGCAGGAAAAACAGGGAGCGTTCAGAAACATCATCTCCGCAGCAGTTACTATCACCAACACCACAGCCAGTAGAACCAGAACCACTTGCTGGCCCTAGCCGTCCTCTAGAAACCCCAAGATTGAGTATAAATCATGAAACTCCTGCTTCCGAAATGAGCAATTCTAATAAAAATGGTAATAACTTTTCTAAAAATTCTATCATTTTTTAATAAATGTAATAACGTAGCGTTTTTTTTTTTTCTTCTTATTTATGTTATTCATTCAGATTCCCTGAGAAGTGAAATAAAACTATTTCAATGCATGAACGGATAAAAATAATATGTAATACTTTTGAATATATTTGATTCATACATAGTTTTTTTTACAACTTACCAGGCAGTGAAAATTTTGAGCTCTTAGGAATAGAAAAATAAATACTTATCTGCTCCTATTGTTCTATCTTTTAACTATATCTATATTGTTCTATCTTTAAACTATATGTATATTGTTCTATATTTAAACGAGTAATGCTGGGGAAGATGGCCATATTTTTTATGATACGCTAGTAAAAAACAACCTTACGCGTTACCATTGAAATCATTATATCATATATCACTATATCATTCCAAATATTTAACTTAAACACGGGCCAGGATAGCCGAGCGTGTTTGAGTGAGACCAGCTTTAGCAAGCTCGAGCCGATCGGCAGCTGTTCGAATCCGCCCTGGGAGGGTTGACTTTTATTTCGTGGATGCCCCACGGATATGGGACAGCCCACTTTTTCTACAGCCCACATTAGGAACACATTTTCTCAAATAAAGTGCAAATTTTATATACTGGCAAACTATGAAAGTAAGCCTGTATGTGGTGATTAGTGTTTTGTGATAGGTTACTTCACTAATGTGGCGGTTTTCCTTTTCTAATTACTTTTTCTTATTCAGCAACGTCAGGATTTCTTTTTGCGATATTTTGTTAGTTCGTATTTAAATGGAGACTAAATCACAACTGAGAATATTTTGTTTCGTAGTCCAACAGGCCAGAGCAAGAGTTTAGATCAGATACATTACGTTAGATACCACCTTGCCGCTTCATAATTTCTAAGAATAATTGATAATTAACCAATGCGTAATCGTTAAAATATTTACGTATTCATTTCCTGAAATAAATATTATACATACAAAATAAATGCCATAATAATTAAAAACAGCTTATTAAAAAAAAAAAAAATGGCTCCTCGGAACCCCGGTTAATAGAGCCCCGGATTATATTTTAGTAAATTAAAAATCAGATACTGGGAGCTGAAATGGGGACTTATATTAACCTAATTTGCTGAATACATACCACACCTAGGCAAAAAATATTTTAAAATACTTTATTTTTAATAGCAAGTATTTAAAATAAATTTAAATAAAAATGCATTTTAATCTCAAATCATTTAAAATAAATTTAAATAAAAATGCATTTTAATCTCAAATCATTTAAAATGATTTTAAATAAAAGTATTGTAAATACAAAATAAAAAAGTATTTTGTATTTTAAATAAAAAAAATTAAAATGAAAATATAAAATACTTTTAAAACCTGTTGGCTAGTGCATTAGAATTGATTAATAAATCGAAAATTTTAATTTTTTCTGATGCCTTTGCTTGGTGTAATGTATCTGATTCTCAGATCATCTTCGCTTTCATTTTGTTGAAATTATTAAATTAATTTTTTTCTCTACAGATCCAATCTGATTCGGAACCTATTTAAACTAATCGGGCTACTTATTAGACTATTCGCTACCCATACACCATCCAACGACCTCCGTCCAATAGGAATTTTGGCAAATCTGACCTAAAGCAATCCTCCCACGTACTTCTCAGCCCTTACTTCCCTCAGACGTTTTCCATTCGTCACCGCGCTTATTAATTTCTATGTAATTCGTTCACCACTGTTTTGCAATTTCTCGCAACAATTTTATTCATCTGTCTGCTATCACACCCTCTAATTTCGAACGACTGTCAACCTCTCGGAAAAATTATGATCGATTCTAACATTATTGAATGTATCAGTCATACACATTTTTACTAAGTTTACTAACTAATTTGGTATTGTCTCCGATTTGGGATCCTGTTTATGCCTTCTTGCATAGCTCCATTTTAATTTTCGATTTTTTTACTTCCAAAGTGTCAATAATAACCCTCCCGCCGCATAAAAATACCTATTTATTGTAAAAATTCTGATAAAATGGCCTTGGTATTTGACTTAAGAACAATCTCGGTTTCATATTTCGTGACAATCGGATTCGGCAGTAAAAAGTTAATATTAAGCCCTCCACCCCAAAACCCATGCATAAAACCATTTATGTGAAATTAATTGATTAGACGTCTATTTAGATATTAAAAAACCACCAATGTGTCAAAATTTGTTGAAAACGGATATAGCGGTTGAAAATTAATAATTGCGCCGCCCAATTAAACAACAAAAAAACAAAAATAGTTAGACAATACCAAAATAGTAAACTTGTAACTAAAAAAATGTGTCAGACTGATACATTAAATAATCAGAATCGATCATCATTTTTCCGAGAGGTTGACAAACGTTCGAAATTAGAGAGGAAATTCAGGCAAGATTAGAGGTAAGGAATACTAGGCATTAACGAAATTACTTAACTCACACCTTCTTCTTTAAAACTTATAAATTCGAGTTTACAAATATGTAAATTAACAGAAATCATTAGATATTGTTTATATGTCTTCTTAGCTATATTGTATGAGTTTTAGTTTCAGTAGAACTCTACGGACTCTTCAGATATTGTTTGTCTGTGTTATTAGCTACATAGTATGAGTATTAGTTTTACTAGAACTCCGCGGATCGCGTAGCGTCCCTCTAATCTTTGAGAAAAACGAGATTGATTTATAATTATTTCTTTTTTTTAAAATCGTAAAGTAGTGTTAATGCGTAGAACTCTTCAGATATTGTTTGTATGTGTTACTAGCTACATAGTATGAGTATTACTTTTACTAGAACTCCGCGGATCGCGTAGCGTCCCTCGAATCTTTGAGAAAAACGAGGTTGATTTATAATTATTACTTTTTTTAAAAATCGTAAAGTAGTGTTAATGCGTAGAACTCTTCAGATATTGTTTGTATGTGTTACTAGCTACATAGTATGAGTATTACTTTTACTAGAACTCCGCGGATCGCGTAGCGTCCCTCGAATCTTTGAGAAAAACGAGGTTGATTTATAATTATTACTTTTTTTAAAAATCGTAAAGTAGTGTTAATGCGTAGAACTCTTCAGATATTGTTTGTATGTGTTACTAGCTACATAGTATGAGTATTACTTTTACTAGAACTCCGCGGATCGCGTAGCGTACCTCGAATCTTTGAGAAAAACGAGGTTGATTTATAATTATTACTTTTTTTAAAAATCGTAAAGTAGTGTAAATCCGTAGAACTGTTCAGATATTGTTTGTATGTGTTATAAGCTACATAGTATGGGTATTAGTTTTACTAGAACTACGTTGATCGCGTAGCGTCCCTCGAATCTTTGAGAAAAACGAGATTGATTTTTAATTATTACTTTTTTTAAAAATCGTAAAGTAGTGTAAATGCGTAGAACTCTTCAGATATTGTTTGTATGTGTTATTAGCTACATAGTATGAGTATTAGTTTTACTAGAACTCCGCGGATCGCGTAGTGTCCCTCGAATCTTTGAGAAAAACGAGATTGATTTTTACTTATTACTTTTTTTAAAAATCGTAAAGTAGTGTTAATGCGTAGAACTCTTCAGATATTGTTTGTATGTGTTATAAGCTACATAGTATGAGTATTAGTTCTATTAGAATTCCGCGGATCGCGTAGTATCCCTCGAACCTTTGAGAAAACCATGATTGATTTATAATTATTACTTTTTTTAAAAATTGTAAAGTAGTGTAAATCCGTAGAACTCTTCAGATATTGTTTGTATGTGTTATTAGCTGCATAGTATGGGTATTAGTTTTACTAGAACTACGCGGATCGCGTAGCGTCCCTCGAATCTTTGAGAAAAACGAGATTGATTTATAATTATTACTTTTTTTAAAAATCCCTCGAACCTTTGAGAAAACCATTATTGATTTATAATTATTACTTTTTTTAAAAATCGTAAAGTAGTGTAAATGCGTAGAACTTTTCAGATATTGTTTGTATGTGTTATTAGCTGCATAGTATGGGTATTAGTTTTACTAGAACTACGCGGATCGCGTAGCGTCCCTCGAATCTTTGAGAAAACCATTATTGATTTATAATTATTACTTTTTTTTTAAATCGTAAAGTAGTATAAATGCGTAGAACTTTTCAGATATTGTTTGTATGTGTTATTAGCTGCATAGTATGGGTATTAGTTTTACTAGAACTACGCGGATCGCGTAGCGTCCCTCGAATCTTTAAGAAAACCATTATTGATTTATAATTATTACTTTTTTTAAAAATCCCTGGAACCTTTGAGAAAACCATTATTGATTTATAATTAAAACTTTTTTTTTAAAATCGTAAAGTAGTGTAAATGCGTAGAAATTTTCAGATATTGTTTGTATGTGTTATTAGCTGCATAGTATGGGTATTAGTTTTACTAGAACTACGCGGATCGCGTAGTGTCCCTCGAATCTTTGAGAAAAAGGAGGTTGATTTATAATTATTACTTTTTTTAAAAATCGTAAAGTAGTGTAAATGCGTAGAACTTTTCAGATATTGTTTGTATGTGTTATTAGCTGCATAGTATGGGTATTAGTTTTACTAGAACTACGCGGATCGCGTAGCGTCCCTCGAATCTTTGATAAAAACGAGATTGATTTTTAATTATTACTTTTTTTAAAAATCGTAAAGTAGTGTAAATGCGTAGAACTCTTCAGATATTGTTTGTATGTGTTATTAGCTGCATAGTATGGGTATTAGTTTTAATAGAACTACGCGGATCGCGTAGCGTCCCTCGAATCTTTGAGAAAAACGAGATTGATTTATATTTATTACTTTTTTTAAAAATCCCTGGAACCTTTGAGAAAACCATTATTGATTTATAATTATTACTTTTTTTAAAAATCGTAAAGTAGTGTAAATGCGTAGAACTTTTCAGATATTGTTTGTATGTGTTATTAGCTGCATAGTATGGGTATTAGTTTTACTAGAACTCCGCGGATCGCGTAGCGTCCCTCGAATCTTTGAGAAAAACGAGGTTGATTTATAATTATTACTTTTTTTAAAAATCGTAAAGTAGTGTTAATGCGTAGAACTCTTCAGATATTGTTTGTATGTGTTACTAGCTACATAGTATGAGTATTACTTTTACTAGAACTCCGCGGATCGCGTAGCGTCCCTCGAATCTTTGAGAAAAACGAGGTTGATTTATAATTATTACTTTTTTTAAAAATCGTAAAGTAGTGTTAATGCGTAGAACTCTTCAGATATTGTTTGTATGTGTTACTAGCTACATAGTATGAGTATTACTTTTACTAGAACTCCGCGGATCGCGTAGCGTACCTCGAATCTTTGAGAAAAACGAGGTTGATTTATAATTATTACTTTTTTTAAAAATCGTAAAGTAGTGTAAATCCGTAGAACTGTTCAGATATTGTTTGTATGTGTTATAAGCTACATAGTATGGGTATTAGTTTTACTAGAACTACGTTGATCGCGTAGCGTCCCTCGAATCTTTGAGAAAAACGAGATTGATTTTTAATTATTACTTTTTTTAAAAATCGTAAAGTAGTGTAAATGCGTAGAACTCTTCAGATATTGTTTGTATGTGTTATTAGCTACATAGTATGAGTATTAGTTTTACTAGAACTCCGCGGATCGCGTAGTGTCCCTCGAATCTTTGAGAAAAACGAGATTGATTTTTACTTATTACTTTTTTTAAAAATCGTAAAGTAGTGTTAATGCGTAGAACTCTTCAGATATTGTTTGTATGTGTTATAAGCTACATAGTATGAGTATTAGTTCTATTAGAATTCCGCGGATCGCGTAGTATCCCTCGAACCTTTGAGAAAACCATGATTGATTTATAATTATTACTTTTTTTAAAAATTGTAAAGTAGTGTAAATCCGTAGAACTCTTCAGATATTGTTTGTATGTGTTATTAGCTGCATAGTATGGGTATTAGTTTTACTAGAACTACGCGGATCGCGTAGCGTCCCTCGAATCTTTGAGAAAAACGAGATTGATTTATAATTATTACTTTTTTTAAAAATCCCTCGAACCTTTGAGAAAACCATTATTGATTTATAATTATTACTTTTTTTAAAAATCGTAAAGTAGTGTAAATGCGTAGAACTTTTCAGATATTGTTTGTATGTGTTATTAGCTGCATAGTATGGGTATTAGTTTTACTAGAACTACGCGGATCGCGTAGCGTCCCTCGAATCTTTGAGAAAACCATTATTGATTTATAATTATTACTTTTTTTTTAAATCGTAAAGTAGTATAAATGCGTAGAACTTTTCAGATATTGTTTGTATGTGTTATTAGCTGCATAGTATGGGTATTAGTTTTACTAGAACTACGCGGATCGCGTAGCGTCCCTCGAATCTTTAAGAAAACCATTATTGATTTATAATTATTACTTTTTTTAAAAATCCCTGGAACCTTTGAGAAAACCATTATTGATTTATAATTAAAACTTTTTTTTTAAAATCGTAAAGTAGTGTAAATGCGTAGAAATTTTCAGATATTGTTTGTATGTGTTATTAGCTGCATAGTATGGGTATTAGTTTTACTAGAACTACGCGGATCGCGTAGTGTCCCTCGAATCTTTGAGAAAAAGGAGGTTGATTTATAATTATTACTTTTTTTAAAAATCGTAAAGTAGTGTAAATGCGTAGAACTTTTCAGATATTGTTTGTATGTGTTATTAGCTGCATAGTATGGGTATTAGTTTTACTAGAACTACGCGGATCGCGTAGCGTCCCTCGAATCTTTGATAAAAACGAGATTGATTTTTAATTATTACTTTTTTTAAAAATCGTAAAGTAGTGTAAATGCGTAGAACTCTTCAGATATTGTTTGTATGTGTTATTAGCTGCATAGTATGGGTATTAGTTTTAATAGAACTACGCGGATCGCGTAGCGTCCCTCGAATCTTTGAGAAAAACGAGATTGATTTATATTTATTACTTTTTTTAAAAATCCCTGGAACCTTTGAGAAAACCATTATTGATTTATAATTATTACTTTTTTTAAAAATCGTAAAGTAGTGTAAATGCGTAGAACTTTTCAGATATTGTTTGTATGTGTTATTAGCTGCATAGTATGGGTATTAGTTTTACTAGAACTACGCGGATCGCGTAGTGTCCCTCGAATCTTTGAGAAAAACGAGGTTGATTTATAATTATTACTTTTTTTAAAAATCGTAAAGTAGTGTAAATGCGTAGAACTTTTCAGATATTGTTTGTATGTGTTATTAGCTTCATAGTATGGGTATTAGTTTTACTAGAACTACGCGGATCGCGTAGCGTCCCTCGAATCTTTGAGAAAAACGAGATTGGTTTTTAGTATTACTTTTTTTAAAAATCGTAAAGTAGTGTAAATGCGTAGAACTCTTCAGATATTGTTTGTATGTGTTATTAGCTGCATAGTATGGGTATTAGTTTTACTAGAACTACGCGGATCGCGTAGCGTCCCTCGAATCTTTGAGAAAAACGAGATTGATTTATATTTATTACTTTTTTTAAAAATCCCTCGAACCTTTGAGAAAACCATTATTGATTTATAATTATTACTTTTTTTAAAAATCGTAAAGTAGTGTAAATGCGTAGAACTTTTCAGATATTGTTTGTATGTGTTATTAGCTGCATAGTATGGGTATTAGTTTTACTAGAACTACGCGGATCGCGTAGCGTCCCTCGAATCTTTGAGAAAACCATTATTGATTTATAATTATTACTTTTTTTTTAAAATCGTAAAGTAGTGTAAATGCGTAGAACTTTTCAGATATTGTTTGTATGTGTTATTAGCTGCATAGTATGGGTATTAGTTTTACTAGAACTACGCGGATCGCGTAGCGTCCCTCGAATCTTTGAGAAAACCATTATTGATTTATAATTATTACTTTTTTTTAAAATCGTAAAGTAGTGTAAATGCGTGAAACTCTTCAGATATTGTTTGTCTGTGTTATTAGCTACATAGTATGGGTATTAGTTGTACTTGAACTCCGCAGATCGCGTAGCCCTCGAATCTTTGAGAAGAACGAGATTGATTTATAATTGTTCAGGCCTGGCAACCTAAATCATTTTTACTAGCAAAGGCGCCCCCTTGTGGACGGAGGGCGCAACAGTGTGCAAATTAGCCCTATGCCCTTAATGGGTTTTCTAATGGCCCACTGGTAGTGGTCAGGAGCCGATTGTAAAGGTGTACACCACAAAGGACACACAATTTTTATTTTTTTTCACTTTGTTCCTTCTTCAAATAAGGACAATGTGTAGCGAGTAGGCCACCGGAGCACGCCCCGAGGCATGAGGAGGGAGAAGTAACAATGCTGGGAGAAGCAGCCAGAGTATAATGAAGCCCTACCCATCATGGCACGATACCATAACCTAAACCATATCTGGTACAATTTATGTTTCATATTAATGCTATAAATTTTAAACCCTATAAATATACATCCTCCAAAGGTCAGATATTACTTTATTTAGTAACACCATATTACTGTCCATTTTTTTTCTTTACCGGGAACGGGGGGATTTTCCTAAATACAATGATGGAAATTCCTGTCCCAAACATATTTTGTGGTCCTTACGGTCCGAATAATTTTTTTTCTCTTTTTCCACAGACAGATTCCACTTCTGTAATCTATCAATACCTGAACAATAAGTAGTATTTGACCTAAAGTGCATTATTTCATTGATTTCATTAATATTCAACCAATATATTTCAATAGTTATATTCATTTAATTATCTCATATACCACCTCAGTACAAAATTAATTAATTGTTACAGCTAATTACTTGCAAGTTTCATTGAAACATGGTTTAAATTAATCTTTTCTTTGTTTTTAGCCCATCTGTATTTAGTAAACATTTAAAAATTATATTTCTTTCTAAATTTTTACCATAGTAAAATGGTAACATTCATAATTTATATTTCATTATAATTTTATTTCACTTAAGGTGAATAAAAATAAGGTTTACCATACTATGATAAATTATAAAATCAGTTCATTAGCAAGCTTCAATGCATTGTTCAACAGTTATTAATTATTAATAATCAATAATTAATTATTAATTCAATATGAAATCTTTGGTATTATTTAAATTTTTATTAATGTTAAATTTTAATTATAATTTAAAAGGGAACTATCAAAATATAATACCAGTCATATAGTCAACCAATTGCAAGTAAGGTTATGTAAGTATGTTAAGATGTATTTTAAAATGCACATGTAATAGAAATATTTTTTTATTTAGTATAATTCTTTATTTCATAATAAAGTATTTAATACATAATAAATGCAAGAGCTAAATGTAATTAATAAATTTCACTCAGTCAATTATTAAATGGTCAAATGTAATATTTTATTAACACAGTTAATTATAATTTCACTTATATTGCCACATATTCATTTTTTTTTAGATATTCATTTTTACTTTCACTTACCTATATATGAAATATATAGTAAGTGGAAGTACTGCGATCGTG
Organism: Aelia acuminata; assembly: GCA_911387785.2. NCBI lineage: Eukaryota > Metazoa > Arthropoda > Insecta > Hemiptera > Pentatomidae > Aelia > Aelia acuminata. Next base: position 12,916 of record CAJVQU020000031.1, read on the forward strand.
AAAATTTTCGACGTCCGGTTTTCAACGGAAATACACGTTTTGGGGTCCCCTGAGTCAAAATAACCAAGTCCCGCGAAATGGTCTGTGTGTGTGTGTGTCTGTCTGTGTGTCTGTGTGTCTGTGCGTGTGTGTGTGAACAGACTAGCTCAAAAACTATAAACCGTGCGAACCTGAAATTGGGTATTTAGAGTATGTATATACCCACGATGTGACAGCGAAAATTTCATTAAATTTGCTTGAAGGGAAGGGGTACTTTATTTAATAACTTTTTAAGTTTTTTTTGATTTTCTCAAAAACGGCTCAAAAGATTTTGATTAAACTGAGTATTTGATCTATTGATATGCCCGAGATATGACTGTGAAAATTTCAACAAAATTGATCAACCGGAGGGGGGACTTTACTTAATTAATTTTGTATAATTTTCACGTGTTTTTTTTATTTACTCAATAACGGTTTTAACGTTTTTGATCAAACTTAGTATTTGATGTATTTATATGCCCGAGATATGACTGTAAAAATTTCATCAAAATTGATCAACAGGAGGGGGGACTTTACTTAATAAATTTTGTCCAATTTTTACCTTTTTGATCGATTATCTCAAAAACGGCTTTAACGATTTTTATCAAATTCGTTATGTTTAATGAAAATTAGTTGTTATTTAATATCAGGTAAGCTTTATCATTATTAAAATGTTCTGAGGGGGCATAAATGGGGAAGGGGCTTTTTTTCTTTTTCTATAAAGTACCTTTGTTTTAGTTTATATTGAGAAATTAACTGTCTCTCATCACGCTTAAAAATAAGAAATGGCTAAATATGATATATGAAGAAAATCAAGTAAACATATACAGGAGAAAAAAAGAAAAATATTCCGTCAACTCATAAAACACCTTGAGCTCACGCATGCGCCGTACGCCTTAAATGACAAACCAATGCGTTCTATCTAATTAAACTGTTCTGTTCATTTGAGAAGTGGCAATTAACAAAACGCATTAATTTCTAATCTAAGTAAGTTGGTAAGTGAAAGTTGTGTGTTGCGCGCACGCACCAGATTTTTATTTTAAGATGTATATTTGTTACAATACGGTATTGTAACAACGATTAATCTCTTGAACCACATCTAATTAAGCGATAGCTTATCACAGCACATGTTGGGGAACATTGATCACTGTCGTTCACGAATGAACGTTCATAGCGAATGATTACATAATTTATGTCGAATGACCGTTACCTCACTTGACAAGTTGACGTAAGGTGACGTCACTGGGGGTTTCTACCTTCGCACATTAGCAGGTTACTTTTACTCTTATATTTTGCGTCTACATTGGTTTGTGCGATTGCATCTAGTAACTTCCCTATCGCTGTGTTATTCGTCAGTAATTTATGATTTTTTTTTCTTCTCTAATGTTTATTAGAAATTTACTTGCGACTTCTCTCGTTCATAATTTTTTTTTCTCTCTCTTTTTTCCCTTTTGATTAATCGTTGGGCTGATAGTGATATTCTCTTACTTCTTGCTGCATTTTATTAATTTACTTACTTAATACTTAATTTATTTACTTAATACTGCATTCTTGCGGTGGCGTTCCGTTTTATTAGAAATAAAACTAGAATTGAAATTAGAACGTTATTTAATATAATTTAAAGTCTTATTCGGGTGATCATGTCCACCTCTGAAATCGCTTCTCTTGAACGCAAGCTTCGCAAATTAAAGAGAAACATCAGTGGCATTGCTTCCGAAGGAAAGAATGCGGACGAAAGCGACGAGGCATTTGCTAACTTTGAGGCTCTATTGAATTCAGCTCGAGCCGACTGGGATTCATTTGAGGAAACTTGGGATTGCTTGGACACTCTGGCTAATCAAGAAGGGTTGAAGTTCCCGGACAAAGCTTGGCAGGGCACATATGGCTCGGGACGAAATTTGGGAGGCCAATTGCATATTGAATCGATTACGTTATAAGCGGGAAGCTTCCAAATTAGGAACTAGTAGGGACAGGTCACCTCCTGTCGTGGAATCAAAGTTCCCCACATCCAATACCAACCTGCCAAGAATTTCTATTCCCAGGTTCTCAGGCGATTTATTGAAGTGGATAACATTTCGTGACACCTTCAGATCATTAGTGCACGACAACTTTACGCTGTCTTCGACACAGAAGTTGCACTACCTTCTCGACGCTTTGTCCGGTGAACCTGCAAGTCTCCTTTCGGGGCTTCCCATCCAAGAAGGGACTTATGAACAGGCATGGCGAACCCTCATCACCAATTATGACAACCCTGGAGTTTTAGCGAGCCTACACCTTCAGAAGATCCTTGAGTGTGATATGGCCAAGGAAAGAAATGAATATGGGCGATACGAGCGTTTCCTTGCATCCGTGGGCGAAAACGTTGAGGCCTTCAAAAATCTTAAGCTGGAAAACGAGGCTAACGCGCTCTTAAGCTTCTTGGCGCTACGTGCATTAGATCCGGAGACAAGAAGGAAGTTTGAGCTGCAGCACACGAAGGCCGAGTTTCCCGATGTACGCGTCATCATTGATTTCGTGCGCCAGCGCAAGATGGCTTTGAAGTTGGAAACCAACATTGTTCCCGCAAGATCCTCGGACAAGAGCTCAGTCCGATTTCCACAGACTAGGTCCAACGCACAACGCAGTATCTCTTTCCACGCTAGCCAGCAACGCCAGACCCACAACGTTGTCCGCGCCGACGAGACTAGGAGACATAAGACAAATTCTGTCCCAGCTTCTCAACCTGCCTATAGAACACTGTGCCCTTTGCGAGGGCCAACACACATTACCAAGATGTATTAAATTCAATGAAATGTCAGCCTCAAACAGGGTGGAGTTCGCTCATGCATGGAAAGGCTGTCACAATTGCCTACGCCTTGGGCATAAAACTAAGGATTGTCCTTCCAAGTGGAGCTGCAAATATTGCGGACAAAAACATCACAGCCTGCTGCACACAAAAGCCATGTCCGACGCTTCAAAACTGGGACATACAGGCGTTGCTTCTCATTCATGCGCGACCATGGAAAGGGTTCACGCCTGCTCAAGAGAGAGTGACACGCCAGGTGACGTTCAGCGATTACTGGGAACAGCGCTGGCCACCATCAAATGCTCTTCAAAAGTCATACCCGTGCGTGTGCTTCTAGTCAGCGGAAGCGAACACTCGTTTATCACTACCCACGTCGCCAAACAACTGGGAAATAAGTTGGACAGATTGTCTGGTTCCATAGTGGGCATGAGCGGTGCACCAGTGAATGTGAAGGGCGTTGTTAACTGCATCTTCCACACAAATTTACCACGCTGTGGTGAACTCTCTGTACGTGCTCTCGTCGTGGATGCAATCGCCTCTAATCTTCCTAGTCGACGTATACCGCGATTGTCATTTGCTGGGTTAGCGGGTCTGACATTGGTGGATCTCGGGGAGCCGGGCCCAGTTGATTTTCTCGCCGGCATTAATTTTTGTCCAAGAATCATTACGGGTGCCCCTACACGTTTGGGCATCGGGGTGCTGTACAGCCAGCCCACAGTGTTTGTCGAGGTGATCATGGGGACTCTTCGCAATGAAGATAAATCTGATTCTCTCCCTATCCACTCAGAGGAGGAGGAGAAGCTGGCGGAAGTCTTCAGAGCATTCTGCGACCTAGAAGAACCGTCACCCGCTGACAGAGCCAATCCGGAAGATCAGTTCTGCGAAAGTTTCTTCACGCGAACTTTGCTTCGCGCAGCTGATGGGAGATACATGGTGAGACTCCCTCTCAAACCCGGGCATCAGGTTCCAGGTAACAACCGAGATGTTGCTCTTCGCCGTTTTTACGGTTTGGAGAAAAAACTTTCACGCGACACTGATCTTCGCGAAAAATATGTGTCGTTTATGGGAGAATATGTATCCCTTGGCCACATGTCCATGGCGTCTAAGGAAGCAGAGTACATCATACTGCATCACGGTGTGATGCAAGGTTCAAAACTGCGCGTCGTCTTCGATTCATCCTGCGGTTCCACTGAGTTTAGCTTGAACGACATCCTATGTACGGGACCAAAGCTGCACACTGACCTAGGCTCCATATTAGTCAACTTTCGTTTGAAACCAGTGGCTCGAACCACGGAGATCGTAAAGATGTACAGACAGGTACTCGTTCATCAAGAAGACAGGCATCTGCAGCACATATTCTGGCGCGAAGATCCTTCATCACGGCTAGACATGTATCAATTAAATACCGTCATTTATGGTGTCAAATGCAGCGCGGACCATGCAATACGCGCCCTAAAACAGCTAGTGAGTGACCACGGCCGAGAATATCCTGCCGCTTCTGCATGCATCCTTCGTTCCACGTATGTGGATGACATAGTGACAGGAGCAGACTCTCTGGAAGCAGCCTCAATGCTGCGAGAGGAGCTCATCGAGTTGCTGAGGAAGGGAGGCTTTGAGTTGGCAAAATGGACATCCAACTGCCCGCAGGTAATACCCCAGGAATCACGCTCAGCACAAGAATTGAATCTGACTCAAAAGCTTGACGATCCTGTCAAAATCCTCGGACTGATCTGGTGTCCTCAAGAGGATAGGTTTCGTTTTCAGGTTCATCAGCCAAAAGCAACACTGACCAATCGTGGTGTCCTGTCAGTTACTGCTAGACTTTTTGATCCTATGGGATACTTGGCTCCTATCATCTTTTACGCAAATGCATTTCTCCAAGAGCTTTGGAAACAAGGATTGGATTGGGATGAGGCACTCATTCGCCAGAACGCTCTCATACTATGTGGCATGCTCCTGCGTCAAACCATGCACTTTCTTCCAAGCAATCCGCAGCAGATTTGCCCGATGTGAACTGGATAAATTCAGTCACTACGGCCCAAATGCAAGGCGCTACTTATTTTGGAGGTTATTTGGGGCCAAGGGGTGTTAGCCTTTGGCTTTTCGTCGGCCTCATTCTTGGGCTTGCTGCTGTTATTGCATCATGTTGGATATTTTTTTTTATGTTTTCGTCGGCAAAGATGCAGATTCTGCATGCACTGTTCTTAAAAATTTATTTATATTTGGTGGCTCATTGGTGTATGAATTTGGCAGAGTTGAGGACCCATGGGGCTAATGGAATGAATCAAGTTTTATTTACTTAAGTTACTCGTATAATGCATCGATAAATTTAACATTCTTTTACGGTTTCCTTTATGATCTCCTTAATCTCTATTTTATTTTATTTTTTACACTGTTAGAAGTTGAGTTTGTTTCTTTTGCATTTATTATGACATTTTATTTTTTTTTTTCAGGTATATCAAGTTTATTTTATGTATTTAATTTTATGTATAACGTTATTGTAGTTAGTTTGTAATATTAAAGTGTTTTGGTATTAACATAGCACTTATTATAAGCCGTATGGTACTGGGCTATATTTTGTCTTATGAACGTATCTTATTTCTGTAAGTACTTAAAGGGAAGTATATTATTTATTTCATAACTTTTAGTTTTCAGCACGTGCAAGAGTGCTTTTTTCTTTAAGCATTTATCATCATAAATTTTGTACCCAAAATTTAGGTGGGCGGCATGTTCAGGCCTGGCAACCTAAATCATTTTTACTAGCAAAGGCGCCCCCTTGTGGACGGAGGGCGCAACAGTGTGCAAATTAGCCCTGTGCCCTTAATGGGTTTTCTAATGGCCGACTGGTAGTGGTCAGGAGCCGAGTGTAAAGGTGTACACCACAAAGGATTCACACAATTTTCATTTTTTTTTCACCTTGTTCCTTCTTCAAATAAGGACAATGTGTAGCGAGTAGGCCACGGGAGCACGCCCCGAGGCATGAGGAGGGAGAAGTAACAATGCTGGGAGAAGCAGCCAGAATATAATGAAGCCCTACCCACCATGGCACGATACCATAACCTAAACCACATCTGGTACAATTTATGTTTCATATAAATGCTATAAATTTTAAACCCTATAAATATACATCCTTTAAAGGTCAGATATTACTTTATTTAGTAACACCATATTACAGTCCATTTTTTTTTCTTTACCGGGAACGGGGAGATTTTCCTAAATACAATGATGGAAATTCCTGTCCCAAAAATATTTTGTGGTCCTTACGGTCCGAATAATTTTTTTTTCTCTTTTTCCACAGACAGATTCCACTTCTGTAATCTATCAATACCTGATGATGGAAATTCCTGTCCCAAACAATAATTATTACTTTGTTTTAAAAATCGTAAAGTTGTGTAAATGCGTAGAACTCTTCAGATATTGTTTGTATGTGTTATTAGCTACATAGTATGAGTATTAGTTTAACTAGAACTCCGCGGATCGCGTAGCGTCCCTCGAACCTTTGAGAAAAACGAGATTGATTTAGCATTATTACTTTTTTTTTAAATCGTAAAGTAGTGTAAATGCGTAGAACTCTTCAGATATTGTTTGTATGTGTTATTAGCTACATAGTATGAGTATTAGTTTTACTAGAACTCCGCGGATCGCGTAGCGTCCCTCGAATCTTTGAGAAAAACGAGATTGATTTATGATTATTTCTTACAAAAATATTTAACTGCATATTAAGATGCAGGTATTTCCCCACCATTTGGAAAACTTCTAAAGTCATAGTTTTACAAAAACCGAACATGTTCACAATTACAGACCGATAAGCTTACTTAATATACTTATAAATTAATTTTAACAAGAACACTAAAATATAATGTTATATATATGTGTGTAATTGGCTCAGGGCTGGAGGCGAAGTTGCTGTAAGTTTCAAGACATGTTCAGTTTCATATTAGGTTTTGTTAGTTTTTATTTAAATAATAAACATATAAAGAAGTAAATAAATTTCTTTTAATATCAAACTTCTTTATGTTTTTCTCATTTGGTTTTAATGTGTTTCTTCAGCAATTCAGAGTGTGTCTAGCATTTTGAATTGGCGGAAGCTGCAGACAAGCACATGTGCTTGTTCTCAGAGATGAAAACAAAGCAAGTATTATTAGTATGATGTTATTAGTAGTATTTCTGTTCTATTTATCCTCACTATTTTATTTATTTTTTTTTTTATTTCAATACAAACTTATGTTTTTAGGTAGTCATATAATTTTCTTAATTTATTCTATTTTTACATCTAAGTTTTTTGGTATATCATTCTTTATATTGGCAATTTTTTTTTACAGGTTTTCGATGCCACGAATTCCACCATGGAAAGGAGAAATATGATCCATGACATTGTCGTGAAAAAAATGGGATTTAAATTATTTTTTGTTGAATCTGTATGTGATGATCCCCAAATAGTTGAGCAGAATATAAGGGTAAGCACATGTTTGTACGATGTCGTCTAATATTACCTTGATTCCCTATAGAAAATAGACGAATAATTTAGCTTCAGGGAACACCACTCCACAGTTGACCATCTCCCACGCCTCACAGATTTAATAACCAAAGGCTTCAACGAGCTCTAGTACTCTACCTATCGTTACCGGCTTCCCTTAGGGATCCTCTATATCCCCAACTCTTTTTAATCTATTCATAGCTGACCTTTTTTTTTTTTTATATTAAATGAATGATTTTATTTACAAAATAATATAAATACAAGATTAATATAAATACAAGTTTTACAAGCCTTAGCTTTTTTAACTTACAAATTTACCTTTCTCATGTATTAAAATAAGCAAGAAAATTACAATAGAGGAAAAAAAAAAAAGAAAAAAACCCCCACATTCTAGACAGAGTAAAATTAAATCAATTTAAATTAATAAGTAAAAGATTACTGAGGACGGTATAACAATTTAATCAAAATATAAAAAAATTACATTTTTTTTAATATACTTGTATACTTGATGATTAAAAAAAATAAAAAAATAAAAATTAAAAAAATAACATTTTGAATTAAGATTAAAAATAAATAAGGCTATACTAGATCAAAAATTATAATTTTAAAGTACCACATGTTTCAGTCTTTTGTGCTTGTATCTTTTGCAACATGAGTTATCATATGTATAACTAACTATTGTTCTTATATGCTCGTGTGAGCTATTGTCACAGGAATTAAAGAAATCTGTAGCTAGTTTTAGGACATATTGCTGAATTTTTGGAATATCTAAAACTTCGTGCATGTGCATAATTGGCGTATATCTAGGAAAGGAACCTATAAATCTCATGCATTTATTTTGTACTACTTGTAACTTTGAGTAGTTAGTTGCACACGTGTTTGACCAAATTGGGCATGCATAGAGCAGAACGGGTCTTATGTATAAATAATAAATTAATCTCCTGTTTATTAGATTTAAACTAGAGTTTCTATTCAATAGAGGGAATAATTTTCGTAGTATCCCAATTGCTTTATCACATTGGTCTTTTATATGTTTTGTGAAAGTCAATTTTGAATCTAAGGTTAAACCAAGATATTTAACGCTTGATTTCCAATCTATGGGTTGCCCTTTTAATTTAACCTTGCTGCTCATATCAGGCCTTCATTTTGTGAATAGAATTACTTCGGTTTTATCCTCATTCGGCTTAATTTTCCACCTATAAAAATGTTTAAAAACTTTTACTATTGTCTTGGTGAGATGATTGGCAATAGTGTCTACTCTGTAAGAGGCAATATAGAGAGCTGCATCATCTGCGTATAGGGCAATATTGCATTTTGTATTTAGTTTTGTGATGTTATCAAAGAAAATATTGAAAAGGACGGGGCCTAGTACTGATCCCTGGGGAACTCCTGTATAAATTTTTCTATGATATGAATTTTCTTCACACAAGGCAACAAAAAATTTTCTATTGCTGAGATAACTATTAATTAAGCAGATTATGTATGTGGGAAATTTCATATTTATGAGCTGGAAAAGAAGGCCTTGATGCCATACCCGATCAAAAGCCTTCTCCACATCTATTAGGGCCATACCTGTATGTTTATTGTGATTGAAGTTGTGCGAAATAAAGTCGGTTACTTTTGCTAGTTGCGTTATGGTTGAATGATTGGATCTAAAGCCATGTTGGCGATCAGATAAGACATAGTTCTCTTCCATATATTTAAAAACTCTGGTTTTTATTATTTTTTCAGTAACTTTGGCTATTGAGTTAAGTAGAGAAATACAGCGGTAGTTACTAGGGTATGTTTGGTTTTTTCCAGGTTTAGGTATGGGTATAACTTTTGCTATTTTCCATGTATCCGGAAAATAGCTGTGCATGAGGATATGGTTGATGATTTTTTTAGTTGTATGGTAGATTTTTTAGAAATATTTTTAAGTAGTATGTTGGTAATACCATCAAATCCAGGGGCTTTGTTTGTCTTTAATTATGCAATTGTTTTACCAATTTCTTTATGAGATGTAAGTCGGGCATCGCTATGTTTATGAGCGCTATTTTCAAAAAATGTTCTATTGATTTTTAAAACTTGACGATTAAAAGAAGGAATGCCGATTTCAGAATGTGTTTCGAAATTTTTTCCAAAGGTGTTTGCAACTAATTTAACCTTATCTTTATTTGAATAAGCGAATGCAGTGAAAGGAGCTCTGTTTGCAATTAGGGTTTCATCTTTCAATAGTGGTGGGACAGTTTTCATCGAACCTTTTACATTCCGTATAACTTTATAGAGGGAGCCGTCTTCTGGTTTTAGCTTCGTAAGTTTTTTGTTCCAAGTTCAGAACAACAGAAACAATTTTGACAAGCTTATTTAGCAATTTTTTCATCCACGATCTTTTATGTTTTTGGTAAGATCTTTTAACTATGTTTTTTAACTGAATTACGCAAGCTATAATCGGAGGGAGAGTGGTGTAATGATTGTTTGTTTTGTTAATCTTAGGGATTGATTTATCAGCAGCATCATTCAAATGTTTTTGGAATTCATTAACTAATATATCGATGTCATTAACATTAAAGATCGGGGGATTTATCGAAATTTTTGAGTCTAAAATATTTCTAAATTTTTTCCAGTCAGCATTTTTAAAATTGAATACTGTGTCATTTGGTTTATTTCGTAGCTGACCAGTAATCCGGAAAATCACAGGGTTGTGATCTGATGATAATTAACAAATTGACTGGGCAGTAATGTCAAATGGGAAAGATCTGATAAGAGCTAAGTCTAGTACACTTGGTCGAGGAGTTAAACCTGTCCTCTTGGACGGGGAACGGCCTGGATAATAGGTGGGTTCATCTGGGGCTAATATTTCAAAGCCGAGATTTAATGATAATTCTAAGAGATCTATGCCATTCCTATTATTAGTTGCACAGTTCCATGATATATGTTTAGAATTCATGTCACCAATAACAATAACGGATTTGTTTAATTTAAATAATTTTTGAAAGTCCGAGTCATAAATTTTGTTTGGCTTAGACGGGGATAGATAAGCCGAAAGAACTAATGTTTTTATGGTATTAATAGTGATAAAAGCTCCAACAGCAACAAGATACTTAAAATTAGGTAATATTACTGGAATATGTGGTACTTTATTATTAATTAATAGAGCGACACCTCTCCCTTTTTCTGAACGATAAACAGAGAAGCCCGGGCTCTTTAATTTATGTTTATCCTTGAGGCAGGTCTCAGTGATCCCTATTATATCAATATTACGAGTATGTTTGATAATATAGTGAGATAGCTCATCAAGCTTGTTTACAATAGAATTAGAATTCCAACATGATATTATATAATTACGTTTTAATTTGTTCATATCAAACTGAATACAAATTCAGCAATGATAGTAATTTTAGAAAATGAATCTAGAGCTTGTTTAAGTTTTTCAATGGAACATTTTAAATTTTTAATAAAATTATTAAAATTAAATGATGAAAAAATATTTTTAAAATCTTGAAATAAACTGAATATAGAACTATTATCTTGCGAACTATTAGTTACTTGTTGAGATGACGTATTTACCCAAGAAGATGTAGCCTGGAGCGGTGAGCTGTGGAGTGGGGGGAATCCAGCCTCTTTATGCTCGAACTCAAGTTTTCTATCTGATTTATTCTGACCTGCGATAATTTTTCCCCTTCGTCGTTTCATTTGTTCTTCATAAATATGGCATACACGGTGATTCGGCGGATGATTACCTTCACAATTAGCGCATTTTAGTTTAGATTCTGGGGGGGGGGGGGCGGGCAGTCTTTAATAGGGTGTTCGCCAGCACATTTAACACATTTGGGCTTACTATAGCAATTTTCCCAAGATGGAAAAAAGATTGACAGTTATAACATTGAGTGACACTAGTTTTAGTTTTGTATGTGTCCCATGTAACTATACAATGACAAACTTTTTTTGTTCCTCTGACCTCCTTAAATGATGTGTCACAACTGAAAGTTACAATATAAAGGGGGTAGTATATAAATTTGTTTTCAACTTCTTTTTTCTTCATTTGTATCACATTGAGTACATTAAGATGTTTCTCTTTTAAATCCTCAGGTATTTTTTCTTGGGCGATATTAGGTGGTAGATTGCGTATGACCAAAGTTTTTTTCGCTTCATTATTTGGGGTATAAGTGTGACACTCAAACTTAGCATCTCTAACTTCTTTTAGTATTAGGTCATAATCTTCTTTAGTTGACGGGAAAAATATTAGACGGTTACCTCGATATTTAATTGCAAATTCTTTTTTACGTCTGGCTTGTAGAATTTTAAGCGTGTCAGTATGCTTATTGATGTAGCCATAAACAACAATTGGTGGAACACTTTCAACTATTGGGCTTACTTGTTCTACATTATTTGTAACATAAGAATCATCATCTTCCATGGACTCCTCGGTGTTTGCCAGAGGTTCATACTGATTTTCTAGTGTTAATTGGAACTCTTCATTACTATTCGAAGCCTTTTTTCTCTTTTTTCTATTCCCGGCAGTTATATACTGCTCTGGGGACACTCCGTTCATTTAAGTGATATACGATTTAAGTAAATACCAAATAGGTAAAGTAGACAAAAAATTTAATAAATTAATAAACAAATAAACGAAATTGAAAGTAACACACAAAATTTAAAGTTATAACAACGGTTATAGAGATAACAGTACTAAGAGCACTCACTAATTCCATCCGCACTCTATCAAGTGAGGGACCGAACTGATAGCTGACCTTCTTGCTCATCCTCATACAATAAAAACCTTATATGATGAGGATACCGCTGTAACTACATCTTCCTTTAAATAGATACGATAGTCAATCGATTAAAACAACACTACCAAAAAATTAATGAGTACTGTATTAAGTGGAAATTAAAATTTAATCATAACAAATCAGAAGCCATAATTTTTACAAAACTTTAAATAAATCATCAAATTTTGTTAGTAATTTACTTCATTACCTGGGTCCAAATCCGTAAAATATCTCGGGCTAACACTTTACAGAACTCTCACCTTTACCCAACACATCAATAGCAAAACAGACGCAGCTAGAAAAATAATTTTATAAAATGTTCCCTTACTTCAACGAAAAATAAAAATTAAGTCCAAAAATAAGACTCACATTATATAAGTCTATAATTCGTTCATTAATCACTTATGCCTCACCTGTATGGAGTTCTACCTGTATTAAAAACTATAAAAAATTAGAAAGGATTCAAAACGTTTGTGAGAATGATTAACATCTATCCTCATTATACGAAAATAAAAGCCCTGCTTAAGGACCTTGAACTTTCGACTATGCAACAATTTGCCTTAACTCAAACCACAAAATATTTTAATAATACAATAGCCTCTAAATCCTTTAATCAATGCAACAGGCAATTACAATAAGAAAACTCTAAAACGCTATACTCACAAAAGAACAAAACATTTACTTCTATAATAATATTCATTCTAGCTTATTATTATTCACTTAGCTTATTACCTTTTCACTTATGTAAATATGTATACGTATGTACCGAGGTGCTCCTTATTATTAATCTATAGATTTAAATTTGTTTATGTTAGGTTAGATAGATCTCCTTTTCTACTATTTTATTTTGTTCAACTACCCAGTTTTGATTATTACATATTATTTTATTTATTCATTTCTTTGTTCTTATCTTTTATGTACGTAGGGAAAAAGTAGTTGAACTACAAATTACAGAACTTGTAAATTTGAATACATTAAATTTGTAAATTTGCAAAATTGAATACTGTAGTTGGAAAGTAGTAACAACTACTTTTGTAATTTGTAGTTGGCGTACCACAACTACAGCTACTGTAGTTAGAAAAGGTAGTTGCATTTTTACAAAAACAACTAGTAGTTGTAATTGTAATTATAGGCCTGCAACTGCAACTACTTTTATTTTTAATGGACAGTTTTAATCGATATAAAATGTAAATCGATATCAAGTATTTCAGGTACAATCAAGCTTATATATAAAACACGAGGATCGATTGAGAACCAAAGAATAAAAAAGTAATTGACTGCATGAAAATAATGAAAAAACATGTTATCGTTAAAAAAATGAAACAAATCCTAAACTAAAATATTAAATAATTTTTTTTTTTTTTTTTTTTAACTTCATTTGTATATCCGCGCCTGTCAACAATATATCGACAATCAGCAGATTCGATGGCCGTAAACAATTGCAAATGATGACATGTCAGGCATGGGGAAGGATGGCACCCAACAGTACCTCTTGTCTGGCTTGATTCAGTTATTCCGGTCGGTTAAAGAAGGAGATCTCTCATCCAACGCCTTTTTAATCTCCTCCTCACATTCAAGGGCATTTCATCTGTGACAAGTATCTCTGATTAGTAGGTTTATGTGTCCGTGTAGGTTAGTGTGGAAGCGTTTGTAGAGAGTCTTGATTTGTTGGTCGACTGTTGGCATGTGGAAGTCAGTATGTAAGGTTTGATTAGTCACGTACAAAGGTGCTTTTCTAATGAGTCGTAATAATTTTGACTGAAAGGTCTGTAGTTTCTGTAAATGTATTTTTTTAGCGATTCCGTAAATCTGTGAACAGTATATCCATATAGGTTAAAGTAAGTATTAAGTTTTTGTCTCAGTCTTAATTTTGAGGATTTACAAAAAAGTGGGTAAAGTATCTTTAGTCGTTTGTTCATAGTTTCCCTTTTCATTTTAACGTGCGGGCCCCATGTCATCCTTCTATCGAGGGTTAGTCCGAGGTACTGTACTGTGTCTGTTTGGGGAATTTGGACATTTTCGATATAAATTGGTGGGCAAGTATTTTTGCGGAGAGTAAAAGTTATATGTTGTGATTTGTCGTGATTAAGTCTAATTTTCCACAATTTGCACCAATCGTTTAATTTCTGTAAGTGGTTTTGTAAGGTTAGTGAAGTATGTGACGGGTCTTGATGTTTCGTTAGTATTGCTGTATCGTCTGCGTAAGTAGCGGTCAATGTCTCATTACTTTCTGGTATGTCATGGGTGTATACAATGTAGAGTAGGGGGGCAAGTATTGAATCTTGTGGTACCCCCGCTAGGACTTGACGAATTGAAGAAATTTCTGATCCCTGCCGAACGGAGAAAAATCTGTCGTAAAGGAAGGATTGAAGAATGAGATAGTAGGTGTACGGTAGTATGTTCTTGAGTTTAAAGAGAAGACCCTGGTTCCAAACTTTGTCGAACGCCTGAGCAACATCCAAAAATACACCAGTTGCATATTGTTTTTGTTCTAATGCTCCAGCAATAAAGTCAGTAACTCTGTGTAGTTGGTGAGTCGTTGAATGTGACTTGCGAAATCCAAATTGATGGTCAGGTATTATTTGTTTGTCAGTCAATATGTCAACTATTCTTTTGTATATTAATTTTTCAAATATTTTTGAACATATCGGAAGAAGGCTGATAGGTCTGTACGAAGATGGATAGTAGTTGTCTTTATTCGGTTTGTGTATCATTTGAATCATGGAATATTTCCATTGTAGTGGGAATTTTGATGTCCTTAGTATGCAGTTGTAAATTGTTGTTAGAAATACCAGAGCTTTTCTGGGCATTTTTAGGAGCACCTCGGCAGTTATTAAGTCATAACCAGGGGCTTTTCTTTTGGGTAAATGTTTGATTTGTAGTGCAACTTGGGCAGGAGTGAATGAAGGTGGTGGAAGTGTCATTTGAAGTGGAATGTTTAATGAGTTGAGTACTAGGGTTTCATGTCCTGTGTTTGTTAAGTCAGTAAATAGGATGAAAACAGAAGAAAGGTGGTTAGCAAAGAGTTCAGATTTTTCCTCATCCGACATGGCCCAGGAACCATCTTCTCTTCGAAGGGGTGCTGACAACTCTCGATGTTTTAGCAACTTCTTGGTATGCTTCCACAAGCTTCCATCGTCTGTCGAGAGGCCAGTTCTGTATGCGTCATAGTTTGTTCTCTTAAATTTTTGTATTTCTCTTTTGAGTTGATTGTTTAGATACTGTTTGTTTGATACTGGATTGTTTAGCTGGAGTCTTAATTTGGCAAGATACGAAGTGATAAGCTCCTGACGGTGAAAAGCAAGGGGTGGCATGGAAGCTTCTACGCAGAGGCTAATTATGGGACTAGTCCGAAATGCTCCAGTGGCGAGTCTTATTCCCGTATGATGAACTGAATCCAGGAGTTTTAGATGATTTGCCTTCACTGATGAATAAACTTTGCTACCATAATCGATCTTTGACCGGACGAGGCTTGCATATACCATAAGCATACTTTTTCATGTAAAGTGTAATGCCTGTGGACTGTATGTCAGGAGTACTTGGTAAGTGTGTATGGTTGTGTGATAGTGTTGTTCTGATAAGAATGGCTGTACCTCCGTGTGCTGTGTTGTCTGGGTGGTCTGTCCTATAGGTCAAGTAGCCAGGAATACAAAATTTAGATCGTGGGGTAAGGTGCGTTTCTGTAATCAATGCTACGTCAATTCGTTTTTTCATGAAGATATAGGTCTAGTTCAGTTTTGTGTTGCGTTAGTCCGTTTGCATTCCATAGAATGATGGACAAAGAGCCCGCAGTCAGCTGATTAGGGGCCATTTGGGGGAAACATGGCTTGGTTCACCTGAGCGAGCTGTTGGAGGATGCCAAATAGGAGTTGGGTGAGAGAGTTAAGACCGTTGATTAACTGATGCAAGTGTTGGGGGCCGTAATTGTCAGCTGAAGGTGGCTGCCGACTGACATCCCGCCTCATACCTGAATATGTTGGTTTATTTTGAGTTGGAGTCTGACTGTGCGATCCCATCGGCTGCGTTGAGGGTCCCCTCTGCTGCTGCTGAGCCGGCAGCGGTGCTGTATTCTTTTGTGGTTGACGATGAGTCTTCGGAGGGCGAAGAACAGGAAATTCTTCTAGATCTGGAACTGGAGAAGAAGATTGTTGTGAACGATTAGTTCGTTTAGCCTTTTGTGCCCTTAACTTCTTCAGAACTAGGCACCCACGATAATTTGCAGGATTGTTACCCCTACAGTTTGCACAGGTCGCCTCTGTATCCCTTGTTTTAGTGCACGATGAACTTTCGTGGCCTTGGCCGCATCTCACACACCTGGGTGCGTGGTTGTAATACGACTTGGTGTGGCCGTATTGTTGTCACCTGATGCATTGAGGTATCAGTCGCTTTCTTCTTGGCTCTTCTACAGTAACTCTAGTGTAGAAAATTGTTTGTTTGTCGAATATTTTATCATTGTATGTCGACTTAGAAATGTCGATAAAAAACATCGGTAATGGGGTTTTGAATCGGGATATAGCGTTCGCAATGTTTACCACTTCATATTCGTATTTTTGCATATCGTTTATGATTTCATTTAAAGGCGCTGTATGATGCAAATTTTTTACCACGACTCTTGTATTTTTATCTTCAGGGTGCTGATACGTATGAAAATCAGCTCCACCATTGCGTAGACTCGTTACCAGCTTACGGTAAACCTCAGCTGTGCTGGGGGTATACAGTAACCCCTTTCATAATAGACTTGAGGGTAAATGAGTTTGTTTGGTTGAATGTTGCCCTAAGAATGTGACCAATGCTTGATAATTTTGAACATCGTTGACATGAATTGGGGGTGGTGGCGTTTCCCTCGGCACCGATGTACTACCGCTTGGTTGGTCTATGTTCGTTAAATTACTAAGTTTAGCAAAGGAGTTACTCACAGGTATGGGTATCTCAGTTCCAGGTTCTGTCCTTTTCTGCTTTCTCGGATCTCTTGATTCAAGACAGTTTCTTTTTTTCCCTGTGACCAAAGCCCATGCTCCGCTTACCTCTTCGTTGTTAACTGCCTCATTACACTCCATAGAGGCTTCACCGCTTCCCTCAACACTCGGCGTTGAATCAGGGTTCATACCTCCGCCTAGTTTCACTCTCTACGGTTCACCACTGCTTCAGTGCTCAAATACTTCAACTTTGAGGCTCTAAACAGTGACGATTCCACTAATATTTCAAATAAAGCTTTTTGATTAAAATATTAGCCTTTTTTATCAATTAAGCACCATATGATAATCTGGTAATCATTTAATTTTTAATAATACACATGGCACATACCGAATTACATTTTCCCCGAGACAGGTTACCACCAGACCTGGGCATTATTTTAAATAAAATTATTTTAAATACAAATGAAAATACTTTTTTTTATTTTAGTATTTTAGAATTAAAATCAAATAAATCACATGTTTATTTTCATTTTAATTCTAAAATAATCAAATAAAAAAAAGTATTTTCATTTTAATTCTAAAATACTAAAATTAAAAAAAAAAGTATTTTCATTTGTATTTTAAATATTAAAATAAAATAAATCTTAAGTAGGTTGTTTGAAGTTGAACGATTCTCGTAATAGTATAGTGTAGTCCTTTGCACTAGAGCTGTCATTAGACGTGCGCGCCGCCGCGACGCGCCGCCGCCGCCGGATGATTTTAACTGCGCCGAGCCGCCGCCGATGAAGGTGGCGCGCCGCATGTACAACACTCTCAGAGCAGGGTGTTTTTGTGCTTAGCGTTGATATTATTGGCAACAGTTTTTCTTTAAGGCCTATTTGCAGACCTTCATAAAGCTACGAGAAAAATTGATCAGCGGATATGAAACGTTGTTAGGACATATCAAGTCATTCCTCAACCGCCGCATCGTACCAGCAAGAATTGGTTGCAACAAGTTGTTTCTATTTTTCTGCGGTATAATTACCCTAATCAAATTATTACCAGTCCTTGTTATTGTTTAAAGGACTGATAAAGAATTCCATTATTTCTTTTATCTTCATTCATTTTCCCCCTCAAAATATAGTAAAACTTAATTTTATTTATTATTAATGTTTTAACGACTGTTACCACTTATTATGCTTTCTACTTAAACAATCTTTCTATTTCATCAGTGCTGTTGTATTCCATCTCAGTGATCCAGTATGTTTCAGATGAATCCTATAATACTCCACCATTTAACCACTTCCCTTCTTTTCCACACTTCCCTTTCCCCACACATTGAATACCTGATTGCTGAAATATCCACTTCCCCACATCCGTACTCTTTGGTTTCATCTACCTGCCTCCGAAAGTTACCTTTGATGAAACATTCGAAGCTATCCATTACAACACGATCCCTTCATATTCCAACATTGTTCTCTCCGGAAACCTCAACAACAATCTCCAGATACCTTCTCCTAACCAAGCCTATCTTTCAGACATCCACTATTCCCTTAATTTATTTATAGTCCCTTACGACCCGACTCTTAACATCCAGCATTCCATCACTTGGCTTGTCTTTTATGATCTCGATTCCCTAAAAAACTCCTCGCCTCATCACAGCATCCGGTTCCTTTACAGTCATCCCACGATCTCATACAATTATATAACCTTCCCATCCTGCTGTATTCCCCCACAACTAAATCCTTTCGAAACATTGATTCCCTATCACCTGCAATCCTAGCACCTGATCTTGAGATGATCCAATGGGACCCCATATACACCTCAAACGCCATTGACTCCATGGTGGAAACCCTTACCACTTAACTTTATACCATCCTAGACCGTCACGCTCTTCTCAAGTTCAAGACAGTTAAGCATCCCCGAGCACCCTGGCTAACACCTACGCTAAGGAATTTTATGAAACTAAGAGACGCAGCTAGAAGAAGATTTTAGGGCACCTGACTTTCTGAAGATTACCATCAAGCTCCTCCGAAATAGCACTCAATCCTTAATATACCGCGCCAAATCCAACTACTTCCAGCAATCCTTATCCAGTACCCCCGACTCCAAAGCAAAATAGGTAATTCTCAGCAAACTGTACATAGGTAAACCCACTCAAAATCAATCAATTCCATTTTCAGCCGATGCACTCAATTTGTCTCTAACATCTCCAATCTAAAGGTGTTCCTCTTTGTCCCCCACGCTTTTTTCTATCTGTATCAATGAACTTCCATCCTCCACCCATCGCTGTCAATACCATCTGTATGCCGATGACGCCCAGCTTTATCTCTCCTTTGCCCCGCTGATTCCTCCGACGATATCCTAAAATTATAGGAAGATATCGACAGAATATGTGCTTGGGCAAACCTCAACGAATTTACTCTGAACGCGAAGCAGACGAAAGCCACCTTGATTGGATCTCCCTTTCTCCTCAAATCAACTCCTGTCGCTCCAAATCTAGTCCTAAACAACTCATCTATCTCATTCCACAATTCTGTCAAAAACCTTGGCGTTACCTTCGCTCAATCCCCCTCTTGGAAACCATCATCATCATATCTCAAAAATTTCCCGTCGCACTATCTCTACCCGGAAACAGTTCAACCGTCCTCTCTCATCTCTCCCCACTTTGACTACGGCTGTATGGTGTACAGCGGACTGTCTGAGGCACTCGAAGCCAAACTTAAACGCCTAATGAAATATTCAATACGTTTTGTCTTTAGGATCCCAA
Organism: Aelia acuminata; assembly: GCA_911387785.2. Taxonomy (NCBI): domain Eukaryota; kingdom Metazoa; phylum Arthropoda; class Insecta; order Hemiptera; family Pentatomidae; genus Aelia; species Aelia acuminata. The sequence continues at coordinate 32,612 of CAJVQU020000031.1, forward strand.
GAGATACGCATATAACCCAGTACTATGCCGAGATGAAGTGGCTCTGCCAGTCCTACCGCTGTCGGTATCTACCGGCTTTCTTCTTATACTAGACCATCAGAACTCAACGACCCTCCTATATCTTACAGAGCCTACAATTTAAATCCTCCATCCAATCCCGCTGTGGTGTATTAAATCATATGTTTATATATTTCTAAAAAAAATATTTAGATCTGTATCTTGAATTAAGACAAATAAAGCCTTATTTTCACTAAAAGGTTTTCATTACAATTTATTTGTCTTAATTGAATATCAACAATGGATTGATTCTTGAAACCGGAGAAGTTTGATGTCGACCCACATTCGCCAACAGCAACACAAGAATGGAAGTATTGGTTGAAAGCATTCGAAAACTTTACTTCTACGTTCGCTGATATTGAAGATGCAGGTAAGTTAAAACTTCTCATTAATCATCTCTCTCCAGCAGTCTATCAACTTATTGCTGACAAATCTACATACGCTGAGGCAATAGAGTTATTAAATAAAACCTATGTAAAACCCAGTAATGAAATATTTGCTAGGCATAAGCTGGCCACTCGGAAACAGGCTCCTGAGGAAACTATTGACCAGTATCATCAGGAATTACAGCTGCTGAGCAAAAACTGTTAATTTACAGCATTAGATGCAGAGACTCATCGCAAAACCCACGCCCTTTCGGACTGGTGTCTAAAACCTACGTCCGTGATTCATTTATCAGAGGTATCAGTTCTCAACACATTCGCCTTAGGTTACTAGAATTCAATTCTCTTTCTCTCGATGAGGTTGTTGAGAAAGCCAGTGCATTAGAGTCGGCTAAAAACCAGTCGGCTTCCTATTCATTAGTAGATGCCAATCTTAATGTGGTTCCTTTAGAACAGATAGTCCCTTACCAAGAATCGTTACAGAGCGTGGCAGTCATACGCTCAAATCAAAAATGCTTCTTTTGCGGGCGCTCCCGACATCGAAATCGACAACAGTGTCCCGCAATCGATGCTAAGTGCAACAAATGCTCAAAAATTGGTCATTGGGCATCGGTCTGCAGATGTTCTCGGACTAAATCGCCGACCCCAAATAACTCAGCTGCTCTCATTGCGGCCTCTTCGTCAATTCTTGATAGAGCCACTGTTCCAATGCATGTAAATCAGGTGCCCACTCACGCCTTAATTGACACTGGGAGCTCAGAAACTTTTATCTCCCAGAAATTCGTGGATTCTTGCAAATTCAAAACATACCCTACTACTGGATCAGTTCTGATGGCATCAACCTCTCTTAATTCAACTATTTCTAGCTATGTTTAGCCAATTTAGAACTCCTTGGGCATAGTTACACAAATGTCAAACTCAGTGTACTCCCTGATTTATGCACCAATGTCATTATTGAACATGATTTACTTAAATTACACTCTGAATTAAAGTTTTCTTTTGGTGGGTCAAAACCACCCCTGACAGTCTGTTATCTAGCACCCGCAAAAATCGACCCTCCTCCTCTATTTGAATTCCTTACTGGAGATGTTAAACCAATTTCAGTGAAATCTAGAAAGCATTCAGTCGAAAAGTACGAATTCATAAAAAATGAAGTCGAAAAATTGCTCGCTGATGGGATTATTGAAGAGAGCAGATCCCCTTGGAGAGCCCAAGCTTTTGTAGTTACCAACGATAACCATAAAAAGCGCATGGTGATCGATTACTCGCAAACGATCAACCGTTACACACTTTTGGATGCATATCCCCTGCCAGATATTGAGCAAACAGTCGCTAGGATATCCAAAAATTCCTGGTTTAGCACAATTGACTTTAAAAGTGCTTACCATCAGGTACCCCTACGAGAGAAGGACCGGCCTTATACTGCATTTGAGGCTTGCGGTCGCCTTTATCAATTTCGACGTTTAGCATTCGGCCTCACAGATGGGGTCCACTGTTCCCAACGTGTTATAGACGATGTCATTTCTAAAGAGAATCTAGAAAAGACTTACGCGTATTTGGATGATGTCACTATTTGTGGGGAGAACAAAGAAGAACATGATAAGAATCTCAAACGTTTCATGGATGCTGTAGAAAATACGGTTTTACAATAAATCAAGAAATAAGTAAATATTCTCAAACATCGATCAAACTCCTGGGCTATAAAATCGAAAACAAAACCATTTCGCCTGATCCGGATCGTCTCAAACCTCTTCTTAGTCTGCCTCCTCCTAATTCGGCAAAAGAACTACAGAGAACGATTGGCTTATTTGCTCATTACTCTAGGTGGATACCTAATTATTCAGACAAGGTTAGGAATTTACTAAATTCTAAATCATTCCCCCTAACACCAGACGTCATATCCGAATTCGAGCTTCTCAAGAATGAGATATCAAGATCGATTGTGAGCACAATCGATGATAAAGAACATTTTGTAGTTGAAACAGACGCCTCAGATTTTTCGATATCAGCTGTGCTATCTCATTCTGGCCGTCCCGTGGCTTTCTTTTCCCAAAAACTCACTGATAGCGAGCGAAAACACTCGGCTATAGAAAAGAAACCTTATGCAGTCGTGAGCTCCTTGAAGAAATGGAGACATTTCCTATTGGGACGTTATTTTAAGATAATTACTGACCAACGCTCTGTTTCGTTTATGTTTGGAATGCGTCATCAAAATAAAATTAAAAATGAAAAAATACAGAGATGGCGCCTCGAGATGTCCTGCTATAATTTCGACATTATATACAGGCCGGGAAGTCAAAACCAAGTAGCTGACGCATTCTCTAGAACGTGCTATACCGTTCTGCCCAACAAACTTTACACGCTTCATTGTAACTTATGCCATCCTGGTGTGACCCGGATGGTACACTGGATACGAACTCACAACTTACCGTATTCAGTGGAAGAAATTCGTAAAATGACAGCTTCTTGTCCAACATGTAACGCTATAAAACCGAAGTTTTTCAGATTACAGGAAGGAAATTTGATCAAGGCAACACATCCTTTTGAAAGAATTAGCATGGATTTCAAAGGACCACTCCCATCTAAATCCAGGAATAAATATCTGCTGACGATCATTGATGAGTTTTCCAGATTCCCTTTTGCCTATCCTTGCCCTAACACAAACTCCTCTACCGTAATAGACTGCCTCGTAGACTTATTTTCGATTTTCGGAAAGCCTGCTTACGTTCATACAGACAGAGGGACTTCGTTTACATCTCGGGAACTCCAGGATTTTTTACATAGTCGAGGGATAGCTACATCAATGTCTTCACCTTACAATCCTACAGGCAATGGACAGATTGAACGGGAGAATGGAACGATTTGGAGGACTGTTTCCCTAGCACTTAAGCAGCATAACCGGGATGTATCTGATTGGGAATCAGTACTCCCCGATTCTCTCCATTCCTTACGATCTCTGCAATCCACAGCTACTAATGAAACACCCCATGAGAGGATGTTTAAACACCACCGGAGATCTACCAACGGCCACTCTCTACCTTCTTGGCTAGTTCCATCATCCAAGGTACTGATGAAAAAGCATATCCGCTCTAGCAAGTGGAAGAGGTACAACTCGTAGATGCTAATCCACAGTATGCCAGGGTTCAACTGAATGACGGACGGGAAATGACGGTGTCTCTGAAACACCTAGCACCTCTTGGCGATGCCCCTTTGAATCCTCTGGATGAACCTAACCTAAATGACATTCCTGACAGAAGTTTGGAAGAGGCTGAACACGAAAACTCCCGAACTTCTACTCCTGATCAAAACCTTCAGTTGCCTGAACCTCTACCAGCAGAAAACGATTCTCTGAAATGATGAGGCTGCCGACCATCTCCGACGTTCAACGAGAGAAAAACGGATGCCGATACGTTTCAAGGACTATGAAGTTAATCTTTGAAGGGTGGAAGAATGTGGTGTATTAAATCATATGTTTATATATTTCTAAAAAAAATATTTAGATCTGTATCTTGAATTAAGACAAATAAAGCCTTATTTTCACTAAAAGGTTTTCATTACACCCGCCAAACCAGATCCCGTACGTCCGATATATATCCTCCACCCCATCGAACTTATACATGAACAAATCCTTCATAATGCAAGCAACATCCCTCTGGAACTCTATTCTCTCCGTAATCCGACACGCTCCATTAACTTCCACTTTCAAATCACTCCTCTTCGAGATCCTATTCAACTTTCAAGTCAACTGATCACTGAAGGAATAACTTACTGATATTTAAATGTTATAATAAGTGTTTATGTAATGCTTTATAAATATATTAAATGAATACGAATTTATTTATTGGTTGTTTTTGTTTCTCAAAATTCGTAGAGGGGGCAGCTGCCTTCGCCTGCGTACGCCCATGATACAAAAATCTCGCGAGCATCGGCGCGCCGGTATGCGCCGCCGCCGCCGGTTAAAAATTATCGGCGGCCCGCCGCCGAAGATTTTTCTGTGGCGCGCATGTCTAGCTGTCACTCCTAAATATTGAGCAAGTAGGTATATTTATTTCAGTTTAATGTTGCTGTTTTTTTGTTTTGTTTTTTATGGGGGGGGCGCAATTATTAAGATTATACCGCTTCATCAGATTTCAACAAATTTTGTCACATTGGTGGTTTTTGATTATCTAAATAGACGTCTAATGAATTCATTTTACATAAATGGTTTTATGCATAGGTTTTGGGGTGGAGGGTTAAATATTAACTTTTGACCGCCATATCCGATTGTCACGAAATATGTAACAAAGGTTGTTCATAAGTCAAATAACAAGGCCAATTCCTCATCATTTACAAAAATATTATTCCTTCTGCGGTTCTTTAAGAATGCAAAACGTGCACGCTAACATTGATTGATGAGCAAGTGAGGTGATAGCAGACAGATAAATAAAATCGAAGTGTGAAATTGCAAAACAGTGGTGAACGAATTCTATAAACATTAATGGCAATGACTAATGGAAAACGTCCGAAAGAAGTAAGGGCTGAGAAGCAGTAGTTCGCGTTAGGGCTGATTTGCTGAAATTCGTATTACACGGAGATCGTAGGATGGTGTATGGATAGCGAATAGTCTAAGGGGTAGCCCAATTAGTTTAAATAGGTTCCGAATCAGATTGGTTCTGTAGAATGCAAAAAACACAAATTTAATTTAATAATTTCAACTAAATGAAAGTGAAGATGATCTGAGTATCAGATACATTACACCAAGCAAAGATAACCCAAAAAAAATATATAAAAACTATCGATTTATTAATCAATTGCAATATTAAAAAAAATGTATTCATTGATCAATCGCAATGCACTAGCTAATAGGTTTTAAAAGTATTTTGTATTTTCATTTTAATTTTTTTTATTTAAAATACAAAATACTTTTTTTATTTTGCATTTAAAATAATTTTATCGAAAAGTATTTTAAATGATTTGAGGTTAAAATGCTTTTTATTCAAATTTATTTTAAATACTTGCTATTTAAAATAAAGTATTTTAAAATAAAAATTAAAATACTTTTTGCCCAGCTGTTACCACACAGGACGGAGCGGGTTGAACCTTATTATATTGTAAATTTTTTGGTATACTAAAACATTTGGAGACAGGTGCTACACCGCTATTTATATCTTTATGACTTTGAATTTTTCCATAGAAATTCAGTCCTTCAATTTTTTTTTCTCAGGCATTATCACTTTGAAAATAGTGCTTCTTTTATGCCAGCAATAAAATATTATCAAAAATAGTTAGTATTCGACATGATATCTTCATCGCGGCTTTGATAATCACTGTTAAAGAGGATCACATCCACTGTCCACCATAACTTTGTTTTGTCGTACCTAATTTGGGCTTTAGGAAATATGTTGGCTGTTTATCTTTGTCCAACTTTTGGCTACAAAGCCTTCTGTTGCGCTTAAGATCATGATAAAATTGAAAAATGTATCATTTTTATTACTTGTCAAAAGCATGTAAGAGCGGCGATTTTTTTTTTGAATTCATTTAGTTGATGAGCCTCACCCACTTTCCCAATTACCTAACCCATTTTCCTTACCAATATCCACCAAGAAGTGTACGATTGGTTCGTGCTGATGTCACACGTCATTTCTTGAATAGTTTTGGTTGGGTCGTTATCTACTATTGGACCTCAGCTGGTTGGGGTCAACTACAGAATCGCCGCCAGTCTCAGTAAAAATCTCCACAGCGAAACTTCAGAAACCCCCGCCGCACAATAAATTCATTGGTAGTCTCCAAACCCTACACTTCACTAAGTAAGGAGAATGACCACGAGAAGGACTAGGTTGCAACACGTGGTAGGTTTAAGTCTGAAGATAATGCTTTGTGGGTCATTCCATATCAAATCCATAAGGGACTGAAACTTTAGGTCTTGGATTTTAATAGTGAAATTTCAGATTTTCATATCAGAATTCAGATTCGTAAGTAAGTTTTTGACAAACAAATTTTTAAAGAATTAAAAAAAAAAGTGCGTTTTTAAACCAATTTTTGGTTTATATCTTAAAATCAATTTGAGCTAGAAAGCTATAACAGATGTCATATTTTATAGTATACTCAGGTTTGCAATGATTTTATGATAACCGGGATTGAAGACCCGGTTTTCTTTTAGTTTCGAGAAGTCAAAGGTTTGTTTGATTTCTTTGGCTCAAGTATCACAGATGTTCAAGTATCACGCATGAATAATGCAATATCTTGTGCATCCGATATAAATGGTTTTGAATAAACCTAAAGTATTCGTACTAGGTTTGTATCACAAACATACTGATCTTTTTACTCTATTTTTTATTAAAAAACTTGCCACACAAAAAAAAAAAAAATGTGTTACATTCATTATTAAAACATTTTACGATTAATTTATTTACTTTTTTCAAGGAAAAAATAAAAGGTACTTAATATAATAAACATACGATTTAAGGGAGAGTAATTTAACTGACTGGGTGAATAGAAGCAAAATGTATCTGAGAATTGATGCAACTTCGGAACAAATGCTAATTTTTTGTCAATCCAAATAAAGGAGATACATTTGTCGAACATAAATGTTTATTAAAACGATTAACAAAATTAATGCAAAAAAAATATATAAATATATATATTTTTTTGTAACGTAGGGTAACTGTACCATAAGTTGACAGTGCTCCAATAGTTGACATTTTGTACAAAAAGTGTGAAGAATAAGATTCAGGGTTGAGTTCAATTATGTTTTAATTACTTTTATGGTATTCATTAAGTTCATGAGAATCATTTGATATCCTTTTTAATATATTTATACAATGTTTGAGGGCTTAAATGTAGGTGTCAACTAATAGAAGTACAAACAGAAATAAGAAAAAATGCCAAATTTTACCCAATTCCAACAAGTAGTTTCAGAATTATGGTCATTTGAACTTTTGAGATATTTGCAGTTCCGATGACGAATTGAGCTCAAAACCAACTTGTAGGTGTTAAGACTTTCCTCTGTAGAATTGGCATTAATTGAACTGGAGCTTTCAAAGTTTATTCATTAATTCTGCATTTCATACAGAATACCATAATGATTAAACCAGAATACCATGATACCATAAAGATTAGAGAGATCATTTTCCGTCATGGGAAAAAAATTCTTAAACATAAAGTTTTAGATTTTTTCCAAGTTAAACAGTCATCGAAAAATTCCATGGGCAAAACTCTCTCCAACCAGCCTAAAAAACTATGTATCAATAGAAATAGGATAAAATTTTCTATCTAATCTGGGATTGGATAAAATTTGACATTTTTTCTTATTTCTGTATGTGCTTAATACCTATAAATGTTTACCAAAATCTGAGGGGGGAAAGTAAAATTTTGAACTTCGGCTGGATTTGACCTGGAATGGCCCAAAGGTTTGGAAAGTTAACATTTATGATTTTAAAGTTGACACATGCATTAATATTCGATTACCTATGATTTTTAATAGGTAATAAGGACTACAATAAAAGCTAATATATTTTTATTTATAAACTAGCAAATTCACAATGGAAACACAATAAAATTTTCACAATTTAATTATTTTATACACAAAAAGCTTAAATAAGACAAAAAAAGAAACGAAAATTGAGATCACCCAGTTAAGTAAGTGTGATGAATGATTTTTAGTAATGACCAGAATTTTCGTTTTTAATGTTTGTTTTGCACAATTTTCGACTCTCCAATGATGAACTTCACTCTTCCAGTGCCCAATTAGACAATTAAGGATGGTCACATTCATTGGTTGGATGAAATGTAGCATTTTGATGAAATAATATGAGTGGCTTATTGAATCAAATATAGTAAATAAGTTTTTAGGAAGAGACTATTGAATTATAAATATAGAATGCAAGGCCTCAAAGTCTCGTATTATTTCAATAATTCACTAAAACATGCAGATCACATGCCAAATTTTCGCCTATTCAGGCATCTTCAGGGCTACAACAGTCTCGCAAGCAGGCTAGAAACAGACTGATTCTAGCCTGCTTGCGAGACTGTTTTAGCCCTGAAGATGCCTGAATAGGCAAAAATTTGGCATGTGATCTGCATGTTTTAGAGAATTATTGAAATAATACGAGACTTTGAGGCCTTGCATTCTATATCAATCATAGAAAAATTTAATTTAAAAGTGGCGCATACAAATTAATATAGCTGAAATATCTCTAAAATATTCTCATACAAAGATATATTATTGAAAAGGGTATCTAATTTCCTTTTAGATGATATAATGATATAGGTGGGCTTTTGAGTTGGAAGTGTTTTATTACAATTTAAATCAAATGAAATTAATTCAACTCAGTGTGATATGTACATTTCTGTATGGCTAAAATCTCTCTCCAAGCCTAATAAACTATTATATATCGCTGAAAAGTGGGTGAAATTTTCTATCAAATGATGAAATAATATTAGTGGCTTATAAGGATTTTATGTCGATTTGAACCAAATATTGTGAAATTTAATTTAAAAGTGACGCATACAAATTAATATAGCTCAATTCTATTTCCAAACATCGTCATAGAACCATATTTTCCGGAAAAGAATAAGTACTTACTTTTCATAAAATTTAAGAATTTGCGGCTTTTAAGTTTAAAGAGTTTTTTTATAAGTCAAATTTAATAATATGAAATCAACTCACAAGAATGATGGGAACAGATTGTCTTCGTCGCACCAACTATTGTTTCTACGCAAACTCAAATGTTCTCCGTTTTCTTGGGATAATTCACTAAGAATTTTATAAATTTCACTTTTCTTTGTAAATTTATTAAGAAATTATTATCTCAAAGAAATTATTTAGTGAATTATCTCAAGAAAACGGAGAACATTTGAGTTTGCGTAGAAACAATAGATGGTGCAACGAAGACAATCTGTTCCTATCATTCTTGTGAGTTGATTTCATATTATTAAATTTGACTTATAAAAATCTCATTAAACTTAAAAGCCCGCACAAATTATCCTCCTTGCTCATATTATTTCATCATTGGTTAGAGAATTTCATCCTCTTTCTATTGATTTATAGTTTTTTTAGGCTGGTTGGAGAGAGATTTTTGCCCATGGGATTTTTCGATGACTGTTTTTAAAACTTGGAAAAAATCTAAATTTTTATGTTTAAGATTTTTTTTCCATGATAGAAAATGATCTCTCTAATATTTGTGGTATCATCAGATTCTGTATGTAAATGCGGAATTAATGAATAAATTTTGAACGCTCCAGTTCAATCAATGCCCATTCTGCACAGGAAAGTCTTAACACCTACAAGTTAGTTCTGAGCACAAGTCGTCATCGGAACTTCAAATAAGTCAAAAGTTCAAATGACCATAATTCTGAAACTACTTGTTGGAATTGGGTAAAATTTGGCATTTTTTCTTATTTCTGTTTGTACTTCTATTAGTTGACACCTACATTTAAGCCCTCAAACATTGTATAAATGGCAATGCAAACATAATTCTCCAAGTCGTCTGATTTCATAATTCTCTATGTAATTGTGGAAAACTTCATTTAGTTACCATTAAACAAATAATTTCCATTAAATGAACAGAACGGCTTTAATTGTGAACAATGAACTGTCATTAAAGGTGTACTCCGCATGCCTGGGTTCAACGTGTTTTATGAGTGTTCTGAATATTTTTCTTTGTTTCTCCTCTATATGTTTACTTGATTTTTATCATATCTCATATTTAGCCATTTCTTATTTTTAGGCGTAACGAGAGACAGTTAATTTCTCCATATAAACAAAAACATAGGTACTTTATAGGACACAAAAAAACAAACCAACAAAAAAGGCTCCTTCCCCTTTTAAGCCCCCTCAGAACATTTTAATAATGATAAAGCTTACCTGATATTAAAGAACACCTAATTTTTATTAAAAATGAAGAATTTGATGAAAATCGTTAAAGCTGTTTTTCAGGTAATTGAAAAAAAGGTAAAAATTGGAAAAAAAGTTATGAGATAAAGTGCCCCCTCCGTTTGACCGATGTTGATGAAATGTTGGTGATCACATCTTAAGCATATACTTACATCAAATACCGAGTTTGATCAAAATCGTTAAAGCCGTTTTTGTAAAACACTGTAGTAAATAAAAAAAAAAAACACGTGAAAATGATACAAAATTTTTTCTTCTGTATATGTTTACTTGATTTTCTTCATATATCATATTTAGCCATTTCTTATTTTTAAGCGTGATGAGAGACAGTTAATTTCTCAATATAAACTAAAACAAAGGTACTTTATAGAAAAAGAAAAAAAGCCCCTTCCCCATTTATGCCCCCTCAGAACATTTTAATAATGATAAAGCTTACCTGATATTAAATAACAACTAATTTTTTATTAAACATAACGAATTTGATAAAAATCGTTAAAGCCGTTTTTGAGATAATCGATCAAAAAGGTAAAAATTGGACAAAATTTATTAAGTAAAGTCTCCCCTCCGGTTGATCAATATTGATGAAATTTTTTCAGCCATATCTCGGGTATATTAATAAACCAAATACTAAATTTAATCAAAATCGTTAGAGCTGTTTTTGAGAAAATCGGAAAAAACGTAAAAATTTATTAATTAAAGTACCCCCTCCCTTTGACCAATTTTGATGAAATTTTTTCTGTCACATTGCAGGTATATACACACACTAAATACCCAATTTCAGGTTCGCACGGTTTATAGTTTTTGAGCTAGTCTGTTCACATACACACACACACACACACACACACACACACACACACACACACACACACACACACACAAAGACCATTTCGCGGGACTTGGTTATATGGACTCAGGAGACCCCAATACGTGTATTTCCGTTGAAAATCGGAAGTCGAAATTTTTCACGATCGCAATACTTTCCCTTCCTATATATTTTATATATAGGTAAGTGAAATTAATAAATGTTCGCAAAAACATGTGATCGTTTCTGAGCAGTTATAGTTGCAGTTATATAATTACAGTTTCAACAAGTAAAAATGCAACTACTTGCTGGTACAAAAAACTGGTAATTGCAAAATAGTAGTTGTGCACTGGCAACTACAAACTTCAAGTAGTCAAATTAATTTACAAATTAATCAAAAACGGCTTTAACGATACTAACTATGGAATCAACTATGAACATTTTCCATGTTCGGTCAAACGCATTTTCTATATCCAGAAAACTGCTAATATTTTTTATGGTTCGCAAAAGCATCGAAATTTTGGATTCTAATCGAACTAAGTTGTCCCTTGCGCTTGGGTTATAAAAAAAATAAGAAAATATTTACATGCTTCCTTATGCTTACTCTGGACTCAGAAGGTAACTATTAGATTTTATTTTATCTTGCAAACCAGATACTTATTTAAATATTCATGTATAATTTTAATAATTTTATTATCTCTTATATAATTATCTGTTAATGTCATGTAAATATATCATCAGTTAGATTTGTTTTCCATTAATCTGTTACTCCTTTTAATTACTGCCTATAATTAATAATTACATGATAAACATTTAATTGCCATCTTCTAGCATAGATATTATATGTTTTTTTTCTTTTTAGCACTGATGAAGATTCGCAGATCAAAACGTTAGCTATCCAAAAAAAAAACCTGCTTATTTAACTACCTATCACATATATATATATATATATATATATATATATATATATATATATATATATATATATATAAGTTAGATTGTATAGAAATGTAAATACTTTTTTAAAAAGATTTATTTTACATCAAAAACACAAATTTACAATATCAGAAAGAAAACTGGCATAGAGACGGGCTACAGCTACAACTGGAAGCAAGAAGTAATATTTACCAGGGTATTTAAAGGATTAGAAGTGCTTACATTCGTGGGAACACGCGTCGTAGGATGCTGGTTCCCAGGACGGGATTTTAAGAAATAGATTACAATGCTTTGAAAAAGCTAGGATAGAAGCAGTACAAAATGTTAAGCTAAAGAAAAATACAATATGTATTTATAATAAAAACTAACCATAAAATTAAAATATGTAAACTGTTGGAGTCATATGTAATTTTTGTTGATATAAGATGTGAAAGAGGTGAAGTTTGTAATTCATGAAATTTTAAATTTTTAATCTCTAGAGTTGTATTTACAAGTTGTGAGGCTTGAATAATTAAAGTTTGCTTATCAAATAATGTTACAGAGCCAAGGGTTTTACTGGATGACAGTACAGTTTTATTATGTTTTTCTTGTTGAATTTGAAGATAATCTGGGTTGTAGAATGCTATGAGAATGTAGGGTGTTTCCGGAACTTCCTCTATATGGTTTTCCATCTGATGTTTACGTGTGTTCCTCTGGATGATTTTTGTAAATTTTCTTGAATACAGGAATCGTCATGATGAGACATGCTGTTTCTTTTAATACAATGGTGATTGAGAAATTTTAAGTTGTTATTAATATTTAAGAGATATTTGAACCTTTGAATTACTGTTATGATTTCATCCTTTACAATATATGGGATGGGGTATAAATTATACAAACTATATATATAGTTTCTTAACGATTGAGAGAGTGATAAAGTATAAGTGATATCATTTTCTTAAAAAGTACATTCTACAGATATTATATCTAGGATAAATTTAAATTGACATGGATATAGAATATTTAATCTATAAAAGGTTAAAGTGGTTTCTATATTAGAAATGCTTTTAGCAAGTTAACTAAAGTCTCTAAATGATTCATTATTATTGCAATATGCAGATCGTGTCTCTTGTATGCTTTAATGGTTTTATTGAATTAAGAAATTAAACAATATATGTACCTCATCAACAATATGATTCTGTTTTTCTTTTAAAATTATGATTAACTAGCTGTATATCCCGGTTTCACCCGGGGAATTTCAATTTTCTAATAAACGTGAACAAATTTAAAGTGAGATCATAACGATTTTTATAACAATAAAGAATATACCCAGAGATTGGCTGAAGTTATAAAATTTTAATATGGACAGGTGTTCGCACCTAGTAAGAAAGATCCACTGAGCGAAATTTGGGGAATTTAGGACAAACGGTATGGATTTTTATTAAGAAAAAACAAACTAACAGAATTTCATCTTTAAGCTGTATAACCCGGTTTGATCGGGGAATTTCATTTTTCTAATGAAACGGTTGATTTCGTAAAAAACCATTGTAAAGTGAGTTCATTACGATTTCTATAAAAATAAAGAATATCAGCTGAAGATCGGCTGAAGTTATGCAATTTTAATATGGACAGGTGTTCGCACCTGGTATGAAAGAACTACTGGCGAAATTTGGAGAATTTAGGATAAACGGTATGGATTTCTATAAAGAACAAACAAACAAACAGAAATATTGGCCTGCAGTTTCAGCTTCTCGCAAATCGGCTTGCCTAAGCCTTTGTGGCGCAAAGCGGGCCTCTATGTATTCCATGGCAGACTCAGTTTCCCGCGATTCTGCCTGTCTTAGACTCTGTTGTTCAATCCTATTTTGATGTTCGTCGAGAGTTTCAGCTGCTCGTATTTGACGTTGTTTTTTAGCTTTTGAGCTCACTACTCCTATTGAAGCTCGCTTCTTAGGAGGCATTTATAAAAAATAAATTCACCATACATGTAAATAAACCTATTGTAACGTAAAAAAAACAAAAAAAAAATAACATATGTTTTAAAAATCCCAGAACTCGACGCCTACCAAGGGACGGTCTTACCCGGCTTTGTTGGCCTCTTCAAAATCTATAAAATGATTTTTTAGGCCGTTTTTTCGACTCAAACGGTCGATTTCGTAAAAAAAAAAACCATTGTAAAGCGAGATCATGACGAATTTTTTAACAATAAAGAATATACCAAGAGATTGGCTGAAGTTATGCAATTTTAATATGGACAGGTGTTCGCACCTGGTATCAAAGAACCACTGAGCGAAATTTGGAGAATTTAGGACAAACCGTATGGATTTCTATAAAGAACAAATAAACAAACAAACAAACAGAATTTCAACTTTATTTATATAGATTTATAGAATTTTATTTTATCACATATACTCGTATCTTCGCTATGGTATGAAACCAGGGAGAGTTGATCTCACCTATATCCTACAATTAAATTATTTTATAAAAAAAATTATAATAGAAATTTAAGATATTAATTATAATATTTGAACGTAAAATAGTACATAATGTTTAATTATAAAGAAAAAGGTTATAGTATTTTATCTTATAAAATATTCATAACGATTGGGCTTATAACGCCATCTTTTAAACCAACAAGAGTTGGTATTCTCTAAACTCTTTAGTTAATATTTATATTATTATTTATATTTTAAAAAAAATTAGTTTGGGCATTTACTTGCCATCTTTTGAACTAATAAGAGTTTATATTCCTTGAACTAATTAGTTATAGTAGTATCATTGTTTATATTAAAAAAAAATATTTTGGGCATTTACTTGCCATCTTTTGAACTAATATGAGTTCATATTCCCTGAACTTATTAGTTATAATTGTAACATTATTTATATTTAAAATAAAAGAAAACAATTACTTAAATCACAAGTTAATTATTCTAGCATTAAAATAGACGTATAGAAGATTCGAGTTGAGTTACGACGTAATATACCAGTGTAAACAGCTTGGGGTCTTATCTTTTTCTAAGAACGATTACTAGGTCCAGCTTGCGGATTCTTTGTTGGACTCTTGCTTGGACGAGGTTTTTTACGCGGTCTTTTGATGTTTTTAATATGGATCTTTTCTCTGGTGTTGTAATGTTTTTTATCGATTACGGCTGTTTTATTACTTTTATTTAATTCTTTCCTTTTTGAATTTATTTTTTAATTTGGATTGTTTCTGTTTGTTAGCAACAAAAACTTCGTCGGGTATATTTTCTGGAATTGGCTCGCGGTTTTTGTTTAATCAAGATATATATTTTTCTTTTGTTTCTTGATTCCTCTGATTTATTTGATCAAACAAAATTTTTACTCTTTCCTTATGTTTAGTAACATAATCATTTATAATTTGGTTATCGAAGTCTATTGAAATGGGTGAATCTACATCTAAATGTCCGGAAATTATTTCAATTGGCTTTAGCTGCGTGATAGAATGGATAGTGTTGTACGCCAGAACAGCATATTTAATTTTTTTCTCTAATGTATCTTTCTTGAATTCATCTCTATTGTTTAATAACCGTATATGTTCTATTAATGTACTATGGAATCTTTCGATGGGTCCGTTTGATTGGGGTGATTGTGTAGCCGTATAATGTAACTGAATTTTATGTAATTTTAATAGATCTGAAATTAATGAATTTCTAAATTCTAAACTGTTATCGGTTACATTTGTTTAGGTAGACCGTGATTGGAAAAAAGCGAAATTAACTTGTTTACTACTTCTGTTGCTTGGCCGTTTTTTAATTTGTAAATTTGGGCGAATTTGGAAAAAGTGTCAATTAGTGTTAAATATTTTTTGTTTTCTAAAGTTATTGTGTCCATGTGAACTATTTCGAACGGCTTAGACGGAGTTGTTGTAATGTTAAATTGGAGTTTTAAAGGATTGCGATCGTATTTGGATACAGCGCCAATTTCACAGTCATTTTTATAATTTTGAATTTAATTTTTCATATTGGGCCAATAGTACAATCTTTTAATTCTATTAAGTGTTTCATCTGAACCTCTATGGTTGGTTTTTCCAATATAATAATCGTTTATTAAATTTGTTTGTTCATCAGGATCCTGGACATCAATTAACCTAATAGTATCTTTTACAAAATTTAGCTCGGAATGTTTGAAGTATTTGACCATCGCGTTATAGAACTGAGTATAAAAATCCTTTTCAAAATATAAATAGTATTTAACTCTAGGTTCCACATATTCTTTAATTAAATTGATTATATCTTTCTCAAAATTTGCTTTTGAAATTTGAGCGATAATTCTTGTTTTAGAATTTTCAAAAAGTTTCTCGATTTTAGTTTTCGCGGGGTTGACATCGACTAAATCTAAAATTATCTGTTTATTCTCAAAATTAACCGGATTGTTTGCTATTGGTATTTCAATTACTGTATTGCCTAAAACATTTGAATGAACTGAACTAGCTTCTGATCTTTCTAAGATTTCCTCGGAATTTTGATTTACAACTAAATTTTCATCTGCGTTTAAATTTTCATTTTCATCTAGATTGACTATTAAGAATTCGTTTTCTGAACTTTCATTTTCTCTGTAAAATTGTTGAATTAGATCGCTAATAATTTGGTCGGCATTTTCGGATTCTGTTAAATGTATTTCTACACGCGAAAGTGCATCGGCGACTTTGTTTTCATGACCTTCTATTATATTTGATTTCGAAATTAAATTCTTCTAACTTTAATTTCCAACGATATAATTTTGAATTTGGATCTTTTAGGGATTGTAACCATTGAAGTGGTTTGTGATCAGTATAAATTATAAATTTTCTGCCAAAAAGATAGGGTCGAAAATATTTGGTTGCCCATACAATAGCCAAAAGTTCGCGTTCAATTGTCGATAATTTTGATTCACTTTCATTTAGCGTACGATTAGCATAAGCTACAGGTAAATCTCGTCCGCCGTGTGTTTGACTAAGGACACAACCCAAGGCCACCCGGGAAGCGTCAGTGGTTAAGATAAATGTTTTACTAAAATCAGGGTATTGCAATATGGGATTGTTCATTAAAATGTTTTTACATGTTTCGAAACTGTCTAAATAATTTTTATCCGCGGAGTTAATTTTTGCTCCTTTTCGTAAACATCGGGTAAGAGGTTTTGTTAAATGTGCGAAATTTGGAATGAACCGGCGGTAATATCCTAATAGTCCGAGAAAAGCCTTTAGCTTTTTAGTGGTTTTAGGTAAAGGATAATTTTTCATTGCAAGGATTTTGTTTGGGTTAGGTTTTACTCCGTTTGGTGTAACAAGATGTCCTAAGTATTCTATCTCCTTTTTTAGAAACTCGGTTTTATCGGGCTGAATTTTTAAGTTTGCTTCTCTTTGTCTTTCGAAAACCTTTTTTAAAACTATTAAATGTTCCTGAAGGGATGTGCTATAAACTATTATATCATCTAAATACGCAACACAATTTGGAATGCCCATGAGTATGTCATTAATTACTCTCATAAAAGTTGGGGGACTATTTTTTAAGCCAAAAGGTAATCTTGTGAATTCATAATGTCCATTCTCGGTCGAAAAGGCGGTTTTGGGGATACTTTCTTCGTCTAGCAAAATTAGGTGGAAGGAACTCGTTAAATCTATTGTTGAAAAATAATTACTTTTACCTAACTTATCTAAGAGGTCGGTTATATGCGGGATAGGGTACTTATCATCAATTGTTTTTTCATTTAATTTCCTGTAATCTATTACTATTCTCCATTTTTGTGTTCCGGATTGATCTAATTTTTTAGGAACTATCCAAATAGGACTATTGTAAGGCGAAAAAGAAGGGCGGATGATTTGTTGTTGAAGCATTTCATCGATTTGTCTTTTTACTTCTTTCTGAAATATTTGGGGGTATCGGTAATTTTTAGTATAGACCGGTATTTCATCTTTGGTTAGGATTCTATATTTGATTCGCGTATTCGCCGTTAATGGAGTGCCTTTCAAATAAAATAATTCAGAATATTGTTTTATTAAATTTTGAATTTCTTTCTTTTCCTGTTCATTTAGATGTTCCGTACGAATAAGGTTTTTAACTTCATCGAAATTTGATTTTTCAGCTTTAATTAAACTTATGTTGTGGGATTCATTAAATTTAAAGATGTTTAATGGTTCTACAAGAATTGGGGATTTAATAGTAATTTTAAATGACTTATCTGAATTATTTTTCACTAAAACAGATAGCTTCGTTATTTTTAATTGAAATTAAACCTTCCTGAATTTCGAGACAATGATTGAAAATTGTGGGGGGAATGATACCTTCTCCGTTTGAAATATTTTTGATTGGAATTTTTATTACGGTTTCGGAATCGTTGTTTAATATGTACATAGGTGTATTCAGATTGAGGGGGCCTATTGTCATAATGAATTTTTATGTTTCCAAAAGGTGTGATTAATACATCGTTTGCTAAATCAATTTTTGCGCCTAACTATTTAAGACTGTCTGTCCCAAATAATAAATCAAATTTAGGTTGGAAATTGAAAATGCCAAATTTTAGGAGAGTTTTAGTGTTGGGAAATAATTTTGATGAATCTACATTAGCATTAAAATTTTGTACAGAAGAACCTTGCGCGCTAGTAAGTTTAAATGGTTCGCAGGTAATATTATCATGAAAATATTTATTTGCTACATGGTTGGATACAAGTGACTTTGTACATGCGGTATCTATTAGAATTTTTAAATTTGAGTTTGGAGGAATGATATACGGAAGGGCATTGAAACAGGTTAAATTAAGAATATCGACTACGTCCATGGTTCTTGTGACGTGCTGGGGTCTAAAAAATTATTTGGATCATTATTGGGATCATTCTGAATTTCTTGATTATCATCAGGGAATGATACGGTGGGGTCATAATGTGGTTGAGCATCTGTTTGTTCGGTAATTTGGAAATTATTTTGAAAATTTTCAGAATTTATATTTTGTAATTCCTCTATATCTGAATTTGGATTTTTCCGAATTGGATTGTTGAGAAAAGATTTATATCTTTGATTTTGGGGATTACCTTTGTAATTGCTGTTGACACTCATAGGAGTTGACTGATCTGGTTGTTGTGATCTATATTGTTCATATTGTTGGGGTTTATATTGATAAGGTTGTTGTGGTCTATATTGATTAAATTGTTGAGGTTTATATTGATTAGTTTGTTGGGGCCTAAATTGATTTGAAATAAATGGTTTAGCGGGTTGTATTGCTTTAACTGGAAAATAATTTACAAACTGTTGTCCGTTTCTATTTGGTTAGTTGAATTTTTGTTGTGGGCGATAGGAGTCAATGACAAATTGGAAATCATTGGTTAACATGTTTATAGCCTAATTTAGGTCGGCCGGATTTTTCGTCCTCATGAAAGAACCAAGAGGTTCTTTTAATCCCTTTAGTAAAACACGTAACGCTAATTTTTCTATATACTTAGTGAGAACCAACGCCTCTAACGGCATCTCACTCCTGAGATAACTAATTTGTTATTGTAAATTTTTTTGAATTTTGTTATAAAATTCGAACGGTGACTCGTTTCCCTGCTTCATATTGCTCATTTCTATGTTTAAAGTGAAAGCATCTCGTTTGTCGGCGTACCCCTGTTTTAAAGCATTTTTTATGTCGTCCCATGTATTAACATATTTACAATACATCATATCGGCGGCGTTACCTTTTATTTTAGCGCGAATGGAATTTATTAAATAGTCGATCTGAAAATCCGAGGTATTTTCATGATTATAAAATTTATTAATTAATTTTTCTGAAATTTCGAGGAATCGAGTGAGAGACATTGGATCTCCGTGGAATTCGGGGACCATTTCTAAACATTCCTTTTTTAAAGTGGGTGGTGCCATTATGAATTATGAATACTAATAAATGAAAATAATATAATAATAGAATATGTAATTTAAGTTTATCCTTAGAATTAAATCTAATATATAAAATACGTTATATAATATAAAATATGATCTATAATATAAAATATAAAATATGTTAAAAAAATATGTATGAAATCATAACCTTCAGAAAAAAAAAATTAAATATTAAAATTGATTAAAAAAAAAGTATATCTCTTAAATAAATAATAACTCACAGTAGGATGACTCCGATAGTCAGGGTTGCAATTTACCTTTTCTTCTTCTGAAATCTGGACTCGCCAATGAACAGTTGATACTGAAATCTTGATATGCCCTCAAGACTTGACGATGTCCTACCGACTGCGCCAGTTAGATTGTATAGAAATGTAAATACGTTTTTAAAAAGATTTATTTTACATCAAAAACACAAATTTACAATATCAGAAAGAAAACTGGCATAGAGACGGGCTACAGCTACAACTGGAAGCAAGAAGTAATATTTACCAGGGTATTTAAAGGATTAGAAGTGCTTACGTTCATTGGAACGTACGGGATTCTAAGAAATAGATTACAATGCTTTGCAAAAGCTAGGATAGAAGGAGTACAAAATGTTAAGCTAAAGAAAAATACAATATGTAACTAATATATAACTTATATATATATATATATATATATATATATATATATATATATATATATATATATATATATGTATGTATGTATATGTATACAAAAATATGATATCACAATATATATAGCTTAAAATGAAATGTAGCAATTTATTTTCTTTATATAAGGGTATGTAATTATTTATTGATTTGGTTGGCAAATATTTTATATTTTAAGTTTAGAATATACTTACAAAAATTATATATATATATATATATATATATATATATATATATATATGTTATTTTCCCAGAAAGGGCAAATCGCTGTCGCCGATGGATTCTGAAGCCCCCTCACCATTTTCGTTCATTAAAACAACCTCTAATTAGGATCTGTTACTTGCCCTGTCGACTACATAGGGTTTTACTCATATAACATTTAAAATTAAAGGTTGAATTTTGATATGACCAGTGGAAATCTCCTTCCCTTGTCATGTCACAACTCCAGTTTCCAAACTTTACGTTCGTCTACGAATTGACCATTGATGCTTTTTGAATTTTATAACTGTGGTGTTGTTCGAAACATCTCAAGATTAGAATGTGAGGTAAGCGATATTTTTTAAAATGATTGAATAGTACACAGAAGAGGTAAAAGACTTGTCCCCGGTGTTTGGGTTTTTCCCCGCTTACGTAGTATTTTCGTGTTTTGGCAGTTTTAACCTTTACAGATGACTGCGGCTTCTGGCTAAAAGTAGGATTCCATCTCGGGCAACAACTCTTTTTGCCGCCAAATGTTTTCAGTCACTGTGGAACCGTCAGGATAACAACGTAGGTGCTGCGGCGGGAGCGGCATACAACCCGTGTCATTGTCCCGCCCGCAGCTACTTAAAAGGTAATTGTATCGAATTTTTTTCATTGCTTTCATCATTTAGAGCAAGTTGGTACGTTTCTGACGGTCTATCGTTGTTTAAAAAATTGGCTGTATTTAAGTATTGAACAGAAAAAATGGATGGTCATACAATACAATATCGGGTGTTTTTGTCCCGCTCGAGTGTACTCGTAGATTAATTGTATCTAAATGTTTTCGTTGCTTTCTACTTCTAAAGCTCATTAAAACGTTTCGAACGGTCTATCATTTTGTCAAAAATCTGCTTTATTTAAGTAGTAAAAAACTAGAAAGCCTGTCGAATTCTGATGTCATTAGCCCGCCTCTCCGGAATCGGAAAGTAATTGTATCAAAACATTTTTAAAGTACTCGTTAGCGCGTTTCCAACGGTCTATCGTTTTGTCGAAAAGCAGCAGTATTTAAGTAGTAAACGAGAAAAAACTGGATGGTCATAAACATCAGCAGTTATTGTCCCGCCTGTCTCTTCCCGAAAACTAATTGCATCTATATTTTCTCGTTGCTTTATACACATAGAGGTCGTTGAGACGTTTCCGATGGTCTATAATTTATTTCAAAAGCATCTTTATTTAAGTAGTAAACGAGAAAAAAGCTGGATGGTCATAAAAATTTGTTTAATGGCTGATAGATGGCTTAGGATTTTTGTCAGCAAAAAAAAAAAAAATAATTTATATTTTGAAGAGAAAAGATTTGGCTCCGCCAGGAGTCCCGGGTTCGACTCCTGCCGGAGCCAAATCTTATAATAAATAGCCAAATATTCTAAAGAGAAATAGACAGAGAATTCCACTATCGGTACCGCCCCGGTCTCGCTCCACTCCCGGTCCGCTCTCACTCTACCCCATTCACACTAGCGCTCCGCTCCCGCTCCGCTCCCGGTCCGGTCTCACTGGCAAAATATTCTAAAGAGGAATAGAGAGAGGTTAATCACAATATTGGCACAGGTCCGGCCTCGCTCCACTCCCGCTCCACTCTCCTAAAGTCTTTTCATATTCACATTATATAATTTTACACCGTTCACGATTGAAGCCATTATTAATCGAAGCCGTCTGTATTTGGATTTTAATTAATAATTAACTTTCAGTTATTAAAGTATTTATTTATTCATCAATTTTACGGCAAAAAAGTTCAACTTAAAAAAAAAAAAATATATATATATATATATACATATATATATATATATATATATATATATATATATATATATATATATATAATTATAAATTAATTTGATTAATGATGAAGAAATAATTTAAATTTTTTTTCTGAATGTATTCGAATACGCTTGAAATGATAAACAAAAAAAATCACTAACAATACGCACGGTTTTTCGACGTGAAAAATTCATGTTGTTTGAGATATATATTGCTATGAATTAATGTACTCGTAAAAAACGGTCACCGATTTATTGATTGACTACATACTCATTGCTATTATAAAATAACGTTTAATTTGAAACGAATAAAAATGCAGTATATTATGAAAAATGTCAGATTATTAACAAAAAAATATATTAAAGCAAAAAATAATTAAAATATTAATCAGGAAAAGAAGAGAACACAATCGGTAAATTTGTAGCATTTACCGATTTTAACTTGAAAGTTTCAAGCGTAGGTATTCGAATACATTCCGAAAAAAATTTAAATTATTTCTTCACCATTAATTAAATTAATTTATTTTAATTAATCTAATCTTAATTTGTGGCTCACCACCATTTTAAATTATTTTTAAATAATTTATTTTTTGAAGGATTTGCTCTGCCTTGAGCCGAGCTCTGTGGTGTAGTGGTTAGCATCCTCGCATGTAACGCAGACCCGGGTTCGACTCCCGGCGGAGCCAAATCTTTTCTCTTCAAAAAATAGATTATTTAAAAATAATTTAAAATGGTGGTCAGCCACAAATTAAGATTAGATTAATCAAAATAATTTAAAAAATTGACTCTCTCTCTCTCTCTCTCTCTCTCTCTCTCTCTCTCTCTCTCTCTCTCTCTCCCTCTCTCTCTCTCTCTCTCTCTCTCTCTCTCTCTCTCTATATATATATATATATATATATATATATATATATATACACACACAAAATTATATCACATAAAAAGGTTAAAGTTTAGCAATTTATATTCGTTATATTCGTAGGTATGTAATTATTTATTGATATGGTAAGCAAATAAAATAATATTTTATGTTTAGAATATACTTAAAAAATTTATAATAATAAAAATATCGAAAATAAAGATACTCCCAGGGTCAATCCATTCGAAATGGTTCAGAAAAAAATAATTTGTCATTAATAAAGTTATGTACTTTAAATAATAATATTTTATGTTAAAAGTTTAATGCTAAATGTTTTGAGTTTGTTTTGCTTTTAATGCTTAATGCTTCATGTTA
Source organism: Aelia acuminata (assembly GCA_911387785.2). Lineage (NCBI taxonomy): Eukaryota > Metazoa > Arthropoda > Insecta > Hemiptera > Pentatomidae > Aelia > Aelia acuminata. The sequence continues at coordinate 56,386 of CAJVQU020000031.1, forward strand.
GTGTTGTTCCAGTTATTAATAAGATTTTGTACTTTTCAATAATTATTTTTAATGTTATGTACTTTTCAATAATAATGTTTTAATGTTAAATGTTTATAGCTTAATGTTTGAGTTTTTGTTGTTTCAGTTATTAATAAAATTATGTAATTTTAATTAATTATTTTCATGTAAGAATTAGAGTTATTCCAGTTATTGTATAGTTATTAATAGCATTATGTGCTTTAAAATACTTATTATAATGTAAGAAAAGAACTATTCCAAGTATTATGTAAATATTATCTGTTATTTTTGTTATCTATGTATGTATGTAGGTTATCTATATAAATATTATCTGTTATTTTTAATGTTTTATAAAAAACTGATAAATGCTTTTATAATATTTAATGTTTTATAAAAACAGATAAATATTATCTGTTGTTTTTAATGTTTCGTACTTTTCAATAATAATGTTTTAATGTTAAATGTTTAAAGTTTAATGTTTGAGCTCTTGTTGTCTCAGTTATTAATAAAATTATTTACTTTTAAATAATTATTTTCATGTAAAAATTAGAGCTATTCCAGTTATTATCTAGCTATTAATAAAGCTATGTGCTTTAAAATACTTATTATAATGTAAGAAAAGAGCTTTTCCAAATATTATGTAAATATTATCTGTTAGAATAGTAATAGGATTATGTATACTACCTAATTATTTGAGTGTAAAAATCATGTAGAGCTTTGGTTAATTAATTGTATAATATTTTTTTGTCGTTGTTTGTAAGAGTGGCCACTAGTGGCCAAAAACTGCGACATTTGTTGAATAAATCGATATTCATTCATTTAAGTCATTTAATTTATTCATCTCTCTCTCTCTCTCTCTCTCTCTCTCTCTCTCTCTCTCTCTCTCTCTCTCTCTCTCTCTCTCTCTCCCTCTCTCTCTCTCTCTCTCTCCCTCTCTCTCTCTCTCTCTCTCTCTCTCTCTCTCTCTCTCTCTCTCTCTCTCTCAGTCTATCCTTAGCTCTGGTCGAGTGAACATGTCAAGTATGGATAGTGAAAAGTGCTCTGTATGTAAAACTGGTTTTGCTCATAATGCATACAAACTGTGTTGTGTTTTGTGTAGACGTTCTAATCATATAAAGTGTGTAGGAGTTAGTAAAGGAGATTATCCTTCTGTGAAAGAAAATAACTGGAAATGTGAAGACTGCATATTGAAAAGGAGAGCATCATTGAAATTGGAGAATAAATTGCCTATATCTGAAACCGTGGAAAGAGCTGCCTTAACCCAGGACCTCACATCATTAGTTAATATTATACGTGAGTTAGTAGACAGTAATAAAGAAATAACTAAAGCAATGAATGTATATTCGGATAGGGTAGAAGAAAATACTAGTGCTATTACACTAATTAATCAGAAGTATGATACCATTCTAAATAAGTTTGATTCTCTTTTAGATGAAAATAATGTTTTGAAAAAAAGAATCGCGGAACTTGAAAAAAAGAATAATGAACTAGAACAAACGTTTATCGAAAACCAAATTGAAATTAGAAATTTCCCCTTTGAATGTAATGAAAATGTCGTTGATATTATACAAAATGTTGGTAATATTTTAAATCTTAGCATTACTGAAAAAGATCTTAACAAATGTTATAGGATAAAAAATCGGGTAGATGCAAATGTACCAGGGCCCATTGTTGTCGACTTCGTGTCAAACAGAAAAAAACGTGAATTGTTTACTAAGCTGAAAGAAAAAAAGTCTATACTCAACAATAGAGACTTTGGGTTTTTTGAAGGAGATAAACAAAACATTTATATTAATAACTCTTTGACATATTATAACAGGAAATTATTTAGAGACGCAAAACTTGCCAAAACTGAGAAAAGTTATAAATTTTTATGGTTTAGCAACAATAAATTATTTATTAAAAAAAACGAAAAAAGCAGTCCAATATTATTAAGATCAATTAATGATGTTATCGAACTCAAATAATAAGATCAATTTATATCCAATTATGTCTGCAATAGATAAGTTTAAAAATTTTGAAAATTTTACTAATATTAGTTTTGGCGGTTGTACTAAGCATTTAAAAATATCACACACGAATGTAGAATCTCTAGTTAATCATATAGACGAATTTAAATTAATTTTTGATAACGAAATTTTCGATATTGTGACAATTTCTGAAACATTCCTAAAACCTAGTTTGTCGTCATGCGCGTTTAATTTGGAAAACTACGCAATGTTTAGAAATGATCGCATCAATAAAGAGGGGGGAGGAGTTGCCATGTATGTACATAATAATTTTTCATGTAAAATTCTAAGTATGTCAAAAGGGCAATATAATAGAAAAGTAGAATATATGATAGCCGAAATTTCCAACCCTTTTAATAGGTTATTAATTAGTGTAGCATATAGGCCTCCAAAAGCTGGAGGATTACTAGATTATTTTTTGGATTTACAAAATTATATTTTGAATTATGAACAATTTTTAATCTTAGGCGATCTAAATATTAACCTAAATTCAAAAGACAATGAATTTTATAAAGCGCAATTATTGGATCAGGTAAACTGTCTTAGCTTAAAAATTTTACCGTTAAACGCAACATTTCACAGAAATGACGTTCATTCATTCCTCGATTTAATAATCGTTAAAGAGGAAAAACGAATTCACAAATTTGTACAATTTAATTCAACAGGTATTTCACCTCATGATACAATTTTTTGTTGCCTGGCAATAAGAAATTAGATAAAATTTAATAAAATTTTAAAAATAAGAGATTTTAAAAGTTATAATAAACAAAATGTGGAACATGATTTTGAAAAATTAAATATAGAACAATTAATAGAATTAAATGATGTCAATGATAAAGTGGAATTGTTAACAAATACATTGTTAAACATTATGAACTATCATTTTCCAATTAAAACAATAAGAGTAACTAAAAGCCGAGCTCCTTGGTTAACTAAAGATCTATTGACTCAAATGAAGGAAAGAAATAGACTTCATAGATTATCTATTCGTCACAGTTCAGATCAAAATAAAGAAGCATATAAAAAATTGAGAAATCAAATAAAAAATAAAATAAGAAATGAAAAAAAGAAATATTATGATAATCAATATAAAAATGTACAGAATCCTAAAGAATTTTGGAAATTGACAAGAGATCAAGGACTTTTAAAAGAAAAAACATCGTCGAAAGATGATCCAAAAATAAATTTAAATGAGCTTAATGAATATTTTTGTTCATTAGGAAGTAATGTTCAAATAGATGATTCTCTAGGTCTACTTTATTCAACTAAAAAATTTCGTGATAAAATAGAATTTTTCGATTTTGGGGAAGTAACTGTAGACGAAGTTTTATCTGCCATTAGTCAAATTAAATCAAAAGCAGTAGGTCCAGATCAAATATCAATATTTTTAGTTAAATTAATTAAAGAAAAATTAGCGAATATCTTAGTTCATATTTACAATAGTTCAATTTCACAAAATGTTTACCCTCAGAAATGGAAAGAAACTTATGTGCTTCCTTTAGAGAAGAAAAATTCTCCTACTATTTGTAAAGATTTCAGGCCAATAAATTTAATTAGCGTACTTGCAAAAATTTTCGATAAAATCATATACAAAAAATTAATATCTTACGTAGAAACAAATAATATTTTAGACAACTTTCAATCTGGATATAGGAAAAACTATAGTACACAATCAGCTCTCGTGAAACTAACAGATGACATCAGAAAAAATATAGATCAAAAAGAAATCACATTGTTAGTTACACTAGACCTGAGCCACGCATTCAACAGTGTTCATCATACTCTGATGGCGAAAATTTTGTCATACATAGGATGCTCTATTAAAGCAACAAATTGGTTCCAATCGTATCTTAGTGCAAGAATACAACGAATTAAAACGATAAAAGGAACGATGTCAGACTGGAGTGAAATAAATAGAGGTTTGCCGCAAGGCTCCACCTTATCGTCGTTATTATTTTCGCTTTATATTAATAGCCTATCAGATGCTCTTGTTCATTGTAAAAGAAGTATTTATGCAGATGATATTAACCTGTATTTGGCATCGAAAGAAGAAACGATATTAGAAGCCGTGGACCATGTCAATTTTGACTTAAATAATTTGAACGAGTGGTTCAAAAGGCATGGTTTAAAATTAAACTTAGAAAAATGCGCTACCATGGTGATGGGTCATAGGCGTAAGTTATCAAAAATTTCCAGTTCAAATTTGTTTATAAAAATAGAAAATGTTGTATTGAAAAGAGTGACATCTACAAAATGTCTAGGTATCACACTTCAAGATAATTTATCTTGGGACATCCATGTCAATAATATTGTTAAACAGTGCTTTTCTTCTTTATACAGCTTAAATAAACTGTTAAAAAGTAAAACTAGATACATAAAATCTAGATTATTCAATTCTCTAATAATGCCTCATTTATATTATAGCTTACCTGTGATGTGTGATATAAATTATAATAACAATCAAAAATTACAAAGAATGATAAATGAATTTATCAGGTTTATCTTGAACTTAAAAATTGAGGACAAAGTCAAAGATAAATATAAGAAATTAAATATTTTGAAAATTAAAGATCTAATAGACCTCATACTGTTGGTTATGACTCATAAAATACTTAAAAATCATAAGCCAGAATATTTATTAGATCAGTATCAGATAAGAATCCTAGAACATAATGATGTAAGATCAAATAACACCATGTTAAGCATACCAAAATACCAAACTAAAATATTTGAAAACTCATTTATTTTTAAAAGTATAAGATTATATAATTCATTACCTTTAGTTTTGAAAAAAATATATTCTGATAAAAAATTTGAAATTGAATTAAAAAAGTATCTTTTTGTTAAATATGAATAAATTGAAATATGAAAAAAATGAGTAGGATTAAATTATGCAAAATAAAGTTATTCCAGTTATTAATAAATTTATGTAACTATAAAGAATAATTTGAATGTAAGAGTTACATAAAGTCATTAATAAAGTTATGTACTTTAAATAATAATATTTTATGTTAAAAGTTTAATGCTTAATGTTTTGAGTTTGTTTTGCTTTTAATGCTTAATGCTTCATGTTAGTGTTGTTCCAGTTATTAATAAGATTATGTACTTTTCAATAATTATTTTTAATGTTATGTACTTTTCAATAATAATGTTTTTATGTTAAATGTTTATAGCTTAATGTTTGAGTTTTTGTTGTTTCAGTTATTAATAAAATTATGTAATTTTAATTAATTATTTTCATGTAAGAATTAGAGTTATTAGTAAGAATTATTGTATAGTTATTAATAGCATTATGTGCTTTAAAATACTGATTATAATGTAAGAAAAGAGCTTTTCCAAATATTATGTAAATATTATCTGATAGAATAGTAATAGGATTATGTATACTACCTAATTATTTGAGTGTAAAAATCATGTAGAGCTTTGGTTAATTAATTGTATAATTTTTTTTTTGTCGTTGTTTGTAAGAGTGGCCACTAGTGGCCA
>CAJVQU020000032.1:0-61503 GCA_911387785.2 Aelia acuminata
ATCGATCTTTTATTGAACACCAAGAAAACACCTCATTCAAGAAGATAGAAATTATAAAGATATAGTAACAGCCTAAAAATTTGAGATCAATAAATATATGTATACAACCTTGAAATCTTTTCAAAATATTCAAATGGAGACAATACTAATGGCTTATGCAAATTTTTTGGAGGTTCATGTTGGAAAAGTATTAGACACTTATTTTGAGGTATAAAAGCCGAAATAAAAAATAAAGTAACATCAAACTATATTACATCTCAAATTCGTAAAATAATGCGAACATGATTCTAGCGCTAAAATGTTTTTGTTTTAACGTCACTTTATGCCACTAAGGCTAAAAACACAAGGCTAAAAAACATGAGGTATTTGACTGAAAAATCGAATGGTTGAACTTGATAGAATAAAATACAAACAAAACAACTGAGTCCCTGCCATTTTTTCCCTTAAAATCACTCGGTGAATGACAGAAACCAAATATAAAAGAAAAGAAATAAGTAATATTGAAAACGAGCATTATAGCTCCTATCGTTCCAAAGGAAAAATTCTACTATCCTACCCCTCCCCCCCTCCTATCATCATCTAATACTATCGATAGTTTTATATCGCTAGTTTGAGTTTAAAGGTGCCTTTACACTCTAGGAACCTTTACCATCGAACAGGTTCTCCCCCGAACCTTGCCTTACCGGCGTTCCACGAGCAGCCATTTATACTTAACGTGACGTTAAGCGAACCAATATGGCTGACGCAACCAACGCTAGCTTATGATGAAGAAAAAATCTCCATTATCAATATATTTTATATTATCTGAAAAATAAAAAAAATAGGAGACGAATTACAACGGCCCACTAGTATCACAAAAAACTCCTATCTCTTGGGAAAACCCTAATCAAAAGTAACACTAGCGCTACCCCCGAATACAGGCGTACAGATGAAGTACCTAGAACACCCTGACAGCCCATGTGTAGGGGTCACCTATGGTGTTGTGGTTAGCATAGAACTTACAATACTTAAGGTCGCGGGTTCGCGTCCCGAGGTGGCCCTATGATTTTTTAATGGGAGTAAAAAATCCTTGTCTTTGCCGTCCCTCGGATAGGACGTATAATGGAGGTCCCAAGCCTATACGATGTCAGGTACTCGTTAAAGATCCCTATCCTAATTATACCTGGGTAGGTGAAATTTAGGACTCAAGGACTTAGGTAAAGTTACGGTAATTAATTAAAAAACTGAGTGATGACGGTTTAGACTAGTCAGAAACTTATACACACGACTATGTAAAAAAATAAATTAAAAAAAACAATCCAACATTTAGTATTATAATAATCGAAGTATATATACAAGAAAATTATTATTTTATTTATTTTTTTTATTTTTATTTTTTTCCATAGCCCCTTATGATTTAGTAATGTCTCGATTGAATTGATTGCTTCCTTGAATCAAACCTTTTGCTGCAGTTATGTGCATTTTAAGGGGTATTAAGAAAATCTAATTTTAGAAAATTTAATAGGTTTTCTAGGTTACCGGTGATTACCGGGGCTCACCTCTTTCTTGATTAAACCTTAAATTCTAATACTTAAGCCAAACATTGATATAGTTTTTGCCATCGTCTTGGGAGATTCGCATGGCTGAGGCTATTAAATAGTGGATTTGACAGGGTTGGTAATTTATCGAAAAAAGAATCCTGCCTCTTGGTTATGTATTCCTTGATTTTCGGTAATTTAATTACCTCTTGAATCTCTGATGTCCTCATTCTCTGCATGTAAGTCCCTTTTACTATTTTTCTTACTATTCCATTTTGAAATGATTGCAGCTTGTTTGTAGTTGACCTGCTTACATGCTTGAATAGAGGTGCGCCGTATAACAGCGCCGGCCGAATTATGGAGGTGTATACTAAAATTTTTAAACGTATTGATAAACTGGTAGTGATTATTAGTTTATTAAGCCTATATGTTTTGAGTCTCAATGTTTTAATTTTTCTGTCAAAATATCTCGATAAGAAAATTATGCTTTTATTTTTACTTTTATTGTATACTAGCTAGGGTGCCCGGCTTCGCTCCGGTAGTTGTGTGGTAGTTTTAATAACAGAAAAACTTTAAAATTGAAGGAAATATAGAACACAATTAGCACTTTCTTGAAACTTTTAACAGGGTATTAATATTGAGATTCGAGATCTGTAGAGTCCTCCCAAATAAGGAACCCTATATACTTTAAAGGGGGTTGAAAATGGTGAATGAACAATTAATTTTGCTGCAACTTTGTCGAGTCATGCGTCGTTTATGATGGTTTCTGTGATCCTGAATCCTATAAGCCCATTCAAAGCAGTCAGCAGGTAATAGGTTATTAGATTATAGTTGAAAAATCTATTTGTTAAAAAAACTATATTTCGAGTATAACTTAAGCGCCGACTAATGTGATGGTCCTGTTAGATCCAGAAGTTTAGAAACTACCGAAGATTCATAGAAACTTTTTTTTAAAGACCTTTCTTCCAGTTCAACCTCCATTAAGATTTCCCCCCTCCCCCGCAATTTGGCCGGGCTCTGCACCTCTCCAATCTTTTTACTATTACAAAGTGAAAACCAAAATATCATGAGGACACAATTTTTTCATCATATTTCTTTTTATCCTGAACTATGAGGGGTGATAAAATCTTATTGAAAAAATGCTGTAATTGGAGTTAGTCATTTTGTCAACTGGAATGCTCATCAAACATAGTAATAAAACCATTTTTCATAATTACATGCAATAAGAACACTTCAAACTTTTTATTTTCGATTTATAATCAGTCAATTCAGCTCTTCTTTTTTGTTTTTTTCTGTTTTTATTCGCTCACTGTACTACTAAAAAATGTTCACTCTTATTGCATTAAATTTACTAAAGTATATGTTATATATTGATTAAATGTAATGTGTTAATCAATTAGCCTTCTTATGATAAAACTATTTTTTTTAGGAATCCAGTTGGTTTTTTAATTGATTGCAGAGATGTAAAATCATTATTTTATTTTGAAAGAAAAGGTGAAACTAATTATTTTCGCTTAATTTTTTAGTAATTTAAAAAGAACAGCTGAAAAAATATATACCTAACCTTTACAAACTGAACAGGAATGAATGAACAATAAACATTGAGTGAAACGCACCCTAGCGCTTCCTGGTAGCCTGGAGCTCGAACTAAATTTTTCATTCATAAACTCGTATATCATTCTCAGGTATGCTAATTACATGGTGCGAGAGGCTTAAAATCCCAGTCCTTTTCTCTTCAATTTTACACCCTTAAAAGAAAAACGGAAACCTTCTTCTCCGTTAGGGGTTGTATAGCAACTCGCTAACATAACTTTCTTAAACGTACGTTGAGTCGTTGTTGAGCCTTATCGGCACGCACATTGTACACTTTGCTTTATAATATATATTGATTAGCTGCTTACTTGATCGAGATGCGGACACATTTCACTGTGGGCTTGTCCTCCGTGCAAATGGTCTCGTCGCTGCTCAGATCCGCTTCCAGGCTCACACTAAAAATCAAAACAAAAATATTGATTATTTATTATCGTGATATAATAGCATGTGTTATAGAGTTGAAGTGAATACATTTATATCTCGCTATATTCTCAATCGATTAATACACCATTCACCTTTATCGAGTTTTATAAGCCATGCACAGTGAGTTAAAAGGTATAAGTTGAGTTCAATATAGAATATTTGCTTATATATATATATATATATATATATATATATATATATATATATATATGGGGGGGGGGCAGAATGAAACACAAAAGTTTTTTTTACCCATTGCACCCCGCCTGAGACTTTATTTTCAAATTTTTATTTTTTACATGTTACCTTTGGATCTAATCAATGTACGAAATACATTAAACACTATTTTATGCATTATGTCTGACCGCGAGCAGCTATTTTCAAATAATTTGGATAACAGCTGAAAAAAAACAATACCATTATTGACAAAAAAAAAAATTCGTCGGCTTCCAATCGGTTTTTCGTTCTTATGTTTTAGGATAGCCACGAAATTCTTCAGTAACGAGGAAAGTTTGACTTTGGAAGAACGTTGTCATAAATTAATACAGTTTTTTTTGTGTTCCGCTCTCAATTTCGCACCAATCTGTAAGAAAATGAAAACAAACGACTGCTAATTGCACAATGAAAAACACATGCAGCACGATGAAACATTCATGGGACTGAAAGGTTTCATTGTGCCCCGAACGCCCTTGTTTCAAGGAACCACATACGAGCCATTTTGATGTCTTTAAATTCCTACGGTCCTACTAAAAGGTGAAGAGGTAGGTAAGCCAAAGTCAGGCAAAATCTTAAGAGATACATGCATAATGAAAAAGTTGTAAGAGTAAATTGAATAACATAATTACTCATAACTAGAGCTCGGATTCCCGTGCAATTGCATCTTTTTATTGGTAAGTCAGAATAAAGCGAATTCAAGTTATTTATCAGAATCAAGCCTAATAGGGGGTTTTAATGAAGTTTTATACTGCACGAAATTGCACGTTTTGGGGTTTACTGCACGAAATTGCACGTTTGAGGTTTACTGCACGAAATTGCACGTTTTGAAGTTTTATTGCAAGAAATTGCATCATTTTATAATTTGAAGAAAAAATATTATTACAAATTTTAATTTTTTTAAATACACATCAAATAATTAATGGAAAAATAAATGGGTTATAGGAATAGGAATAAAAAATAACGGAATGGAAACATAAGAAAAAAATAAACGGAACTTGGGAGATGTAAACAAACACAAACCTCTAATTTCCAAGAACTAAGGGCTTAGTAGTTCCTGGATGTTTACATTTTGTTTCTCAATTCCCATCGTTCTGTCACTATCAATCTGGCTTCTGTCGAGCATATTGTTACTTTAAATGCCAAAAATTGGAGGTGTCTTCGAAAATTGCAGGATGGATTAAAAATTATTCTGACTCAAAAGGGATGGTAGTGTAATGTTTTGCAAATCTTGTGATAAAAAAATTGGATGTGGGAGGAAATCACAAATTGATGCCCACTGCGGCACAAGTAAGTACCTAATCATTTTTTAACCAAAGAAGGCAACAGGGGTAGTGCGTGTCATCAGAGTAATTTAAAAATAAGCCTACGCACCGGGCATTGCATCTAAGATTTGAGTCGTATCTTTCCTTTATAAGATCTCCCTATTTCCAATATACTTACAGCTCACATGCGAGTGTTTTACTCTTTATTCCACACCCTGTTGAAATATTTTCAAATAGAGAATTGGAAGAAAATGTCCAATCAATTATCAAATTAAAAACCACTTTGATGAATTTAACCATTCAATCTGATTTGGCATTTATTAGATCGAATTTTGCAGCTTTTCCGGTTGCTATTACAGAACTAGAGGAGAAAAATCTTTCTCTATATGACCAAATAAAAATAGTTTAGGACGTTGAAATAGTTGACGAAATTGAAAGAATTTAAGTGACAGGAGGCATTGTTTTACAAAAAAAATTTAGAAATGTATTTAGTTATAAACTTTAATTAATTAAAAAAATAATGAACTGTAGTTACATTTCCAATGTACTCCATTAATATAGAAAAATCATTATTTTACCATAGTTTATATTATAACCAATATTTTAAAAATAAAAGTTTTTACTTCAATTTACTCTCCGCTACTTATTTGTTTCAAAAGTAGCTATATATTGGTCAAATAAATAATTTAATGCATGATTTTCAAGCAATAAATTTTTTTTTTGCATGTTTTTGCACGTTTTAAAGTTTTTATTGCACGGTTTTGCACGTTTTTAAGTTTTTATTGCACGTTTTCAAATTTTTACTGCACGGAATTCCGAGCTTTACTCATAACTAAAGACGAAAATCCGTTTGACCAAAAATTTTAGTTTTGCCACACAAAACCGCACTACAGCACGTGGAGTCCGTCACGAAACAAGTCGGAAGGTAAAAATTGCTGACTTTGTTTGGAGCTACCCTTACTGCTCGCTGTCTGAATTTGGTTGCTCTAGACCTTTTGGTTTGCCTAGAGCAACGACTGTTTCATTGCACCCCGTTTTTCACTGTGCCCAACCCTCCCATATATATATATATATATATATATATATACAAATAAAAGAAAGATGTCAACGATTTAATTCGCCGATTCAAAAATCACTCTTGATAAAAATCGTCAAATGATTTTTAAAAATTCCCGATAAAAATCTAAATCGGATTTTATTTTTATTTTTTAAATATCGATTTCAAAACCTGATATTATCCAATTATTAACTATATTAACCCCATTATTTTCTTTTAACCCTATCATTTTTTTTTTTATTGCAAGTTATTTTCATATCTAAATAAATTAAAACAAAATTATGGAAAAGATATAGATCTCAGGGAAGTGTTGGTAATAGATAATTCGATGTAAAAGAAAAAAGGGATAAGATTTCACTAAAGTAATGTATCTCAATGAATAAATGCATATTATTACACCTTTTTTTTACACTATAAAATCTAAAAGAGTCCAAAAGACATGTGTTGTTATGCTTGGGAATCACACGTGACTATTGAACTTTTGAGGTCGCATGGGGTCTGGCAGTGATCTTGGCTTCTTAAAATAGCTCACTTTCATACGGACATTAGTTAGTAGCTTTATTTATGCGTCGTTTGAAATTTTTTCTTCTTAAGTCTGCAGGAATTGTGAATGACTATATTTAAAAAAAAAAATGTTTTTTTTCTGACATCGTTCTACATAAAAAAAAAAATCTGGTGCGTGCGCGCAACACACAACTTTCACTTACCAACTTACTTAGATTAGAAATTAATGCGTTTTGTTAATTGCCGCTTATCTAATGAACAGAACAGTTTAATTATAACGCATTGGTTTGTCATTAAAGGCGTACGGCGCATGCGTGAGCTCAAGGTGTTTTATGAGTTGACGGAATATTTTTCTTTTTTTCTCCTGTATATGTTTACTTGATTCTCTTCATATATCATATTTAGCCGTTTCTTATTTTTAAGCGTGATGAGAGACAGTTAATTTCCCAATATAAACTAAAACAAAGGTACTTTATAGAAAAACAAAAAAAGCCCCTTCCCCATTTAAGCCCCCTCAGGCCATTTTAATAATGATAAAGCTTACCTGATATTAAATAACAACTAATTTTCATTAAACATAACGAATTTGATAAAAATCGTTAAAGCCGTTTTTGAGATAATCGATCAAAAAGGTAAAAATTGGACAACATTTATTAAGTAAAGTCCCCCCTCCTGTTGATCAATTTTGATGAAATTTTTACAGTCATATCTCGGGCATATAAATACATCAAATACCAAGTTTGATCAAAATCGTTAAAACCGTTTTTGAGTAAATAAAAAAAACATGTGAAAATGATACAAAATTTATTAAGTAAAGTCCCCCCTCAGGTTGATCAATTTTGATGAAATTTTTACAGTCATATCTCGGGCATATCAATAGATCAAATACTCAGTTTAATCAAAATCGTTAGAGCCGTTTTTGAGAAAATCGAAAAAAACTTAAAAAGTTATTAAGTAAAGTACCCCCTCCCTTTGAGCAAATTTGATGAAATTTTTGCTGTCACATCGCGGGCATATACATACTCTAAATACCCAATTTCAGGTTCGCACGGTTTATAGTTTTTGAGCTAGTCTGTTCACACACACGCACACACACACACAGACACACACACACACACACACAGACCATTTCGCGGGACTTGGTTATTTTGACTCAGGGGACCCCAAAACGTGTATTTCCGTTGAAAACCGGAAGTCGAAAATTTTCACGATCGCAATACTTCCACTTACTATATATTTCATATATAGGTAATTGAAAGTAATAAACAATTATGTACCTAAATAACCACGTAGTCAGACAATACTGAGGTAAACGCAACATATTTTTAATAACATTATCAACTTCGTCTGTAGGATTTCTTCTAGGGGGAGTAGACTGGTAAAATTTTCCTTATTTTCAATGGCCCTTCTGTTCGGTAGATTTCCAAGAAATCAGTACTACCGACCATTTCACATCAATTTAGATTTCGTAGATTTTAGCGGACCTTACATTAACAATAATATTGACAATACAGTATGGTATTGACAATAATATTGATCGGGTAAGGTGAAAATTTATTATTGATGGCGATATTGATGAAAATCTAGATATTCTGATTTCGGAGCGTCAGTATCCAAAAGTGGAGGAGATATTTATGTTGGTCGGGAGCGCATCTTGACTTCTCGCAATCGGACACATCATGACGTCGAAACGGCCTGCTTACAACTTTTATTATATCTAGTGAAAAGATTCTGTACTATGCCATACTGATATAATATTTGGAAAATTATTTAAAACACTTATTTTCATGTTGTCCCGTAGGATATAAGCAAGAATTTCACACGTTTCAATTATAGCATCGCGGATAGTTGCAGGTGACATGATGATAGAGAATTTCAAATCTTCAAAATTTATACCTGTAGCTAAGTACTTTAGGGTTAAGGCTAATCTCTCTTTAACAGGGATGCATTCCCTCATGTGTGTGGTCTGCCTTCTCAAGAATGGTTCCTGCATTTTTAATAATTTTATGAAGGTCCTTTCTTTCATTCTGAAATAATTGTAAAAATCTTCTGCATCTGTCGATCTGATTTCCTTGAGCAGTCTCATATGAGAATATTCTCCACGTTTTTTTCTACCATTCTTTTATCCATCGATTTCTTTGATCTTGTTATATACTTCCGATAGCCATAATCATGGCTACACAAGCTTGCTTTCGATTGTCCATGTTCAAACACTAAATGTCACGAAAAAAAAATATTGACAATACTGTCGTTTAGCCTTGAGGGTCCACCGTCAATATCGGCACTCCTTAGACAGTCAATATTATTGACAATAATTATATCAATATAAATATTAATTATCTCAGGGCGTTTGTTTCCACCATTCAGATAGGTTCTTTCGAAGGGATTTTTCGTGAAATCTAGTGTTTGAACATGGACAATCGAAAGAAAGCTTGTGTAGCCATAAATATGGCTATCGGAAGTATTCGACGAGCTCAAAGAAATCGATGGATGAAAGAATGGTTGAAAAAACCTAAATATTGACAGATGCAGAAGATTTTTAAAATTATTTCAGAATGAAGGAAAGGACGTTCATAAGATTATTAAAAACTGTGGAACCATTCTTGAGAAGGCAGAACACACACATAAGAGTATGCATCCCCGTTAAAGAGAGATTACCCTTAACCCTAAGGTACTTAGCTACAGGTAGATATTTAGAAGATTTCAAATTCTCTGTCATCATGTCAACTGCAACTATCAGCGAAGCTGTAAATGAAACATGTGAGATTTTTGCTCATACCATACGGGGCTACATGAAAATAAGAGTTTTAAATAATGTTCCAAATATTATATCAGTACGGTATAGTAGAGATATTGACTTTTCGAAATCAGAATATCTAGATTTTCATCAATATCGCCATCAATACTCAAATTTTCACCTTACACGATTAATATTCCGGTCCGCTTTAAATTTATTGTATTGTCGTATTTCATAATTTTTACTTTCACTTACCTATATATGAAATATATAGTAAGTGGAAGTATTGCGATCGTGAAAAAATTCGACTTCCGGTTTTCAACGGAAATACATGTTTTGGGGTCCCCTGAGTCGAAATGACCAAGTCCCGCGAAATGGTCTGTGTGTGTGTGTGTGTGTCTGTGTGTGTGTGTGTGTGTGTGTGTGTGTGAACAGACTAGCTCAAAAACTATAAACCGTGCGATCCTGAAATTGGGTATTTAGTGTAGGTATATGCCCGCGATGTGACAGCATAAATTTCATCAAAATTACTTAAAGGGAGGGGGTACTTTACTTAATAACTTTTTAGGTTTTTTTCGATTTTCTCAAAAACGGCTCTAACGATTTTGATTAAACTGAGTATTTCATCTATTTATATGCCCGAGATATGACTGTAAAAATTTCATCAAAATTGATTAACCGGAGGGGGGACTTTACTTAATAAATTTTGTAACATTTTCACGTGTTTTTTTTATTTTCTCAAAAACGGCTTTAACGATTTTGATTAAACTTAGTATTTGATCTATATATATGCCCGAGATATGTCTGTAAAAATTTCATCAATATTGATCAACCGCAGGGGGCACTTTACTTAATAAATTTTGTATCATTTTTACGTGCTTTTTTTATTTACTCTAAATCGGCTTTAACGATCATGATCAAACTGGGTATTTGATGTATTTATATGCCCGAGATATGACTGTAAAAATTTCATCAAAATTGATTAACCGGAGGGGGGACTTTACTTAATAAATTTTGTAACATTTTCATGTGTTTTTTTGATTTTCTCAAAAACGGCTTTAACGATTTTGATTAAACTTAGTATTTGATCTATTTATATGCCCGAGATATGTCTGTAAAAATTTCATCAAAATTGATCAACCGCAGGGGGCACTTTACTTATTAAATTTTGTATCATTTTTACGTGTTTTTTTTATTTACTCAAAAACGGCTTTCACGATTGTGACCAAACTGGGTATTTGATGTATGTATATGCCAAATATGTGATAGCCAACATTTCATCAAAATTGATCAACCGAAGGGGGGACTTTACTTAATAAATTTTGTATCATTTTCACGGGTTTTTTTTATTTACTCAAAAACGGCTTTAACGATTAATAAAAATAAGATATGAATGTAGAAAAATGATATTTAACAAAACAAGTCAATTTCTTATCTAAGTAAGTTGGTAAGTGAAAGTTGTGTGTTGCGCGCACGCACCAGATTTTTTATTCATTAAAAACATTTTTTAGGACAATGAAGAATATTTTTGACATTTTTGGGAACGAAATGTCTCATATGATATGGTTATACTTGGATAATTAATAAATGTGCTGCTTAGTTATTAAATATTATTTAAGTGGCTTACAAATAAATTACAAGATGGCCATAATCCAGAAAAATGCAGTATCCAACTCATTGCTGCTAAGCGGTATTGAATAACTTCTTAGCAATGCAAGCGATATAGATGGCAGCGATGTTTTTTTTTTTTTTTTGCGTTATGATCTAACAAAAGCCAAGCATTATCGGCCATTTGTTTTATATAATGTGCTTACCGCATTGTATTCTTTCCCTTATTCTGTCGTCAAGAATCGTACTTTATTACTAATACTGTAATATAGTCACCATTGGCTCTCCTGTAACATAATATACAAAAAAAAAAAAAAAATCTTTATTGATGATTTGATAAATACAGAGGAGAGGAAGAGAGTTCTCGGAAAGAAGAAGAATGCTAGATGAAAATGAAAATGAAGAAAGAAATTGGGCCACCACCTAAGCGTCATAAGAAAAATATTGAAGAAGAAAATGTCTAAGAAATAAATGATAATTTTAATTTTTGACCCATTTATTGTTAATTCTAACAATAAAAGAAACATAAAATCAAATAATGTACATTCTGGTCTATTATACAATTTTCCAAAGAAAATTGGGATTTATTTAAATCAAATTTAGAATTTTCAAATTCATTTTTCGTTTTGTTAATTTCTAAATTCGATTTATAATCTGATAAAGTTTTGATTTTTTTATCAAATTTTATATTAGCAAAAATTACCTCTGGCTGTAATGGAAACCATCATCCATTTACAGAAATGTTTATCTTATTCTCTTTTATTAATTTTAGTAGAAGAATTTTTAATTTTTCTATTTTATTAAAAGAAAAGAAAAAGTACAACCAAAAATGGCATGATTGCTCCTATTGTTTCAAAACAAAAATACAATTATTCTCCCCCCCCCCCCCCCGTTCATTATCATATACTATCGATATTGGAGACTTATCGATAGTTTTACATCACTATTCCAAGAGGATTATCTCGTACTCAAAATTGATATACTTTGATTTGTAATCACCTTCTTGCAGACTTGCGATATGATTTAATGAAACAGATTTTTGTACATGTCACATTACGTAATACTGTTACTTAAAATATGACGGATTAGCAACATGCAATCTTTAAACAAACAAGTATAGGATTACTTGGGGAATAATCCTGAAGATTTCTTAATTCTCGTGTTTTTAATAAATTTTCTATTAATTCTTTTTGTAAATAAATGTATGGTGTTTTTATATTTTTATTTTTATTTTTATTTATGAAATATATAGTAAGGGAAAGTATTGCGGTCGAGAAACATTTTGACTTCCGGTTTCCAACGAAAATACACTTTTTGGGGTCCCGAGAATCCAAATAACCAAGTCTCGCGAAATGGTCTGTGTGTGTGTGTGTGTGTGCGCGCGTGCGTGCGTGCGTCGTGCGTGCGTGCGTGCGTGTGTGTGAACAGACTAGCTCAAAAGCTATTAACCGTACGAACCTGAAATTGGGTATTTGCGGTATAAATATGCCCGCGATGTGAAAGTGAAAAATTCATCATAATTAGTCAAAACGGTAGTGGTGCTTTATTTAATAACTTTCTACGTTTTTCTCGATTTTCTCAAAAACGGCTGTAACGATTTTGATTAAAGTTGAAATCTGATATGTATCTGTGCCCGCGTTGCGACAGCCGAAACTTCATCTAAGTAGGTCAAACGGAGGGGGCACTTTATTTAGTAAATTATGTCTAATTTCCAGGTGTTTTTATTTACTCAAAAACGTCTGTAACTATTCGGATCAAACTTGGTATTGGATGTATGTATGTGCCCGCAAGGTGACAGTCAAAATTTCATTTTCCTTATTATCCCTGGTGAAAATAAAAAATTTATTTAACAATAAAAAAAATTATTTTACTTTAGAGAGTAAATACGTGATACTCAAATTCATTAAGGTGTGAAATAATATGGTATAAGATAATCTTTAACTAATTATATTTTTGTTTAGATTATACCATAATACTATAAACAATTTCTGAAGGCAGTTTAAAGTGCTTTTAGAGGAACAGTAATCGTTCTCGATACCTACACCTAAATACCTAAATACCTACACCTCCTATCCGATTTACCTTCACGATACATTACAAGAAGCAAATCGCTTTAAAAAACAAGGAAGCAGTAAAAAAAACTATACTGTTGATAAAATTAAGTCCCTTAAAAAATGAAATAAGCACTAATGAATCGAAAAGTATTGAGAACTTTCAAGTTTTGCATTACAGATGGAGATAACATATGGAGGTATACAAATATAAGCATATAAATGTGGAAAAGTGTGGCGTTTACATACTATCGAAACACGTAAATTTCTAATCTAAGTGAGTTCGTAAGTGAAAGTTGTATGTTGCGCGCATCGCACCATATTTTGTTTTTATAAGGGCCAATACCCCCCTCCCCGAAAAAAAATCTTTTCTAAGATCGCTCTTGGATATAAATGATTTATTTCAAATGAGAAAGTTCGAGCTGCAGTATACTGAATTATTGTATTCAACGAGTTTAGTAGAATGTAATTTAACAGTTCAGGAGAAGTTACAAGGAAAGTAATGTTCGGAGTAAAATAAATTGCGAAAGGTCAAACCCATTAGTGATGATAAATCCTTTGACGTTCGGTAGCTACTTAAATGTCAGCTCTTATTTATACTTTGAGGGGAGGGGGTGGAAGTTATGAAAGCATGGATTTTGTCTAAATTTACTTGAAATTATTTTTATTCTTTTCAAGCTGAACAAAGAGCTATAGAAAAGCTAGAGCAGACCGCACGTGCAGTTTACGACTCTTCTGTAGTTCCAGTTTTATTTTTTCTCGAGGAGGAGGAAAGTTTAATACTTGCGCTCTCCCTTCTCAGGTATTTCTGATTCTAAACTAAATGAATTTTATTTAAGTAACTAATTATATGAAGTATTTATCTAGTATATTTTCAAGTTTTGCTAAGGTAGGATAAACGAGACCAGAGTTGGGCTCATTTAAATAAAAATGTAATCACGATTATGACTAATAATCAAAAATGTGAATAATTATTGTAATTATCATTCACTAATCATACTTAGCGCGGAAATATAGCGCGGAATCATTAATCATGAATTGTATTAATCGCTGGTCGTGGAGTATTCATGAATATAATGTATTCAACAATCATGAATGAACATTATTCATTGTTAAATGTTAGTCAGTAATTATGAATAAGAAGAATTCAATATTCAGGATTACTCATTAATCATGACTAATGGGAATTCCCTACTCATGATTACAGATCATTCATTAATCATGATTAAAAAAAAAATCACAATTTTGAGTCTTGCTAATCATGAATGATGATTGAAAGTTCGTTTGCTCTTTCCATTCTTGAATTAGGGCCTATTCACACTATAGGTTTCGCGCCCGCTCCGCTCCCGGTCCGCTCTCGCTCTACCCCATTCACACTAGCGCTCCGCTCCCGCTCCACTCCCGGTCCGCTCTCCTAATGTCTTACCATATTCACACTATATAATTTTACACCGGTCAATTTTATAAAGGTCAAGCCATTAATAATCGAAGTTGTCTGTATTCGGATTTTAATTAATGATTAACTTTCAGTTATTTAAGTATTCATTTATTCCTCAATTTTACGGCCAAAAAAAATAAATCAATTTTTCGTTTGTAGAAATAGCTGGTAAGTGTACTTTTCTTGATGAAGAAGATAATATTATCAAAAAATATAATAAGAAGAATATATTGCCACACAATGATAATTATTAATAATAATTATAAATTAATTTAATTAACGGTGAAAAAATAATTTAATTTTTTTTCGGAATGTATTCGAATACACTTGAAAATTTCAAGTTGAAATCGGTAAATGCTACAAACTTACCGATTGTGTTCTCTTCTTTTCCTGATTAATATTTTAATTATTTTTTGCTTTAATATATTTTTTTGTTAATGATCTGACATTTTTCATAATATACTGCATTTTTATTTGTTTCAAATTAAACGTTATTTTATAATAGCAATGAGTATTTAGTCAATAAATAAATCGGTGACCATTTTTTACGAGTACATTAATTCATAGCAAAATATATCTCAAACATAACATGAATTTTTCACGTCGAAAAACCGAGCGTATTGTTGGTGTTTTCTTTTTTTTTTTTTTTTTTTTTTTTTTTTTTTTTTTTTTTTTTTTATCATTTCAAGCGTATTCGAATACATTCGGAAAAAAAAATTAAATTATTTCTTCACCATTAAATATATATATACAGATTTCTCGTTTTCTTTAGGAAATACTTTTTGTACTAGTAATCTATATAAATAAAGATGAAATTCTGTTTGTTTGTTTGTTTGTTTATTTGTTCTTTATAGAAATCCATACCGTTTGTCCTAAATTCTCCAAATTTCGCTTAGTGGTTCTTTGATACCAGGTGCGAACACCTGTCCATATTAATATTGCATAACTTCAGCCAATCTCTGGGTATATTCTTTATTGTTATAAAATTCGTCATGATGTCGCTTTACAGTGGTTTTTTTTTTTACGAAATCGACCGTTTGAGTCGAAAAAACGGCCTAAAAAATCATTTTATAGATTTGGAGGAGGCCAACAAGGCCCGGTAAGATGTCCCCGTCGAGTTCTGGGATTTTTAAACCATATGTTTTTTTTGTTTTTTTTTAATATTAAAATACGTTTATTTACATCTTTATTTACATGTATGGTGAATTTATTTTTTTAAAATGCCTCCTAAGAAGCGAGCTTCAATAGGAGTTGTGAGCTCAAAAGCTAAAAAACAACGTCAAATACGAGCAGCTGAAACTCTTGACGAACATCAAAATAGGATTGAACAACAGAGGCTTAGGCAGGCAGAAACGCGGGAAACTGAGTCTGCCGAGGAATACGAGGCCCGCCTTGCGCCACAGAGGCTTAGGCAAGCCGATTTGCGAGAAGCTGAAACTGCAGGGCAATATTTCTGTTTGTTCTTCATAGAAATCCATACCGTTTATCTTAAATTCTCCGAATTTCGCTCAGTGGTTCTTTCATACCAGGTGCGAACACCTGTCCGTATTAAAAATGCTTAACTTCAGCCGATCTTCAGCTGATATTCTTTATCCTAGTAAAAATCGTAATGATCTCGCTTTGCAATGGTTTTTTTACGAAATCGACCGTTTCATTAGAAAAATAAAATTCCACGGGTGAAACCGGGACATACAGCTAGTAATTAATAAAATAAAATAATTATTGGATGGAGAAGTAATCCATATCTGTTGGAAAATGTACAACTTAGCATCGCTTTATAATAATAATAATAATAAATAATAATAATAATAATAATACTTTATTGTTAGCTATTTACAAAATTTACAAAATCGCTTTATATTCCAACTACAAAGATTCGATACGTCAGCTGAAGCGGACATAATGAGCCCTGCCCTGCCTCTTTGATATATAATACAACCTCGCTGGCTTACCCAACCACAGCTGCGATGACGAAGGTCGCCACAGCCTGTTGAATCTGTGCCACGGAGATTATATAACGGCTGACCGGAACTGGGACTATTAGCGAGGGAGGAAGAGGGCCCTTTATCTATACGATATGGCTGCCAGCGCTGTCACCGTGCAATCAGCTGGTTCAATGACTGTTATTATTGGATGGAATACTGCAATAAGTTGGATCACTGACCCTTTAAATTCCATCCGCTTTAACAATGGCCTATGTTTTTTGCGTTTTATTCAATATATTGTAAATTGAAGGACAAATGCAGCATGATGTTATTATTGCAACAACAGTTATTTTTTATTAATTTTACCGTTTTGTTGGCATACATTGACTAACTCTTCCTTTTTAAACATGAAAAACAATATGAAACTTAATGTTAATATACAAGCTCGACACCATGCACTGGCTTTATTAATACAAGTGATGCGGCTGAGAGAGAAGCGCGGGAACCTCTTGAG
This sequence comes from Aelia acuminata, assembly GCA_911387785.2. Lineage (NCBI taxonomy): Eukaryota > Metazoa > Arthropoda > Insecta > Hemiptera > Pentatomidae > Aelia > Aelia acuminata. Next base: position 16,843 of record CAJVQU020000032.1, read on the forward strand.
GCTTGCTTTTCCCTCCTCCGTGGTGGGAAAAACCTGCATTGGGGTTTTCCAGCCTGGTTTTAAATAGTGTATCAATGTGATTTTTTTTTCTTTACTTGAGCTTATTATTTTTTTATATTTTTTGTAAATAAAGTGTGAGTGTGCTTAGTTAGCAATATTACAAATGTCTCGAAATGAGATTATTGGCGGATCCAGGGGGGGGGGGGGGGCTGCAGTCCCCACAGCCCCTCCCTATGGAAAATTTTTCATCATTTAAAGATAGAATTTGACTTTCCTTCAAGTGAGGAAGCAAGTTAAAGAACAAGATAGCAAGTTCATAACCCGGAGCCAGGGGACATTTAATAATACTCGGCATAAATCCCCCACACTCTCCCCTGGCCCGGGAAACCCCGTATAGCCTAACAGGCGAGGAAGGGGAGGACTAAAACAAAAAAAAAAAAAGTTAAAGAACAAATAATTTACAGAACAAGTAGAACTTTAGTTGCTGGAAAGGAACATAAGGGTAAAAAAGGCTGAGAGATCCTGGTGAAGGGGTGTGAGGGTGCACCTGGATCCGCCCATGAATGAGAAAGAATATCAACAAAGAGTTTTTATTACTATTATTATTATTATTAATGCTACAAGATTGATTCCAAAGTAGTTTTACTTTTTTTTTTGGCAAACATAGGGTAACCATTTTTCACCGTTAATAAAAAAAAGTAGAAAATAAAATTATAAGCTTCCAGTAGCACTTTATGCCTTTATAAATTTGAGTAGCTAAACGACATTATTGTCTTGAAGGTTCCTTTGATCTCTGGACAGTTAATAATAATGGAGAGGGCAGTTGGAGACTTTGCGATCCGAAACGACACGCCACCATAGGGAGCAATATGAGTTGGAATCTAAGAGTTCCAACATAATATCCCTTTTAAAGTATTTATCGCAACATTAAGATATTTTCTGTGGTGGATGTTCATCGGATCTCTGACTAGTAGGAGAGAGTTAAGATGGATGTTCAAACTTAGAGGCGAGCTGCTATTTATGAACTACATTCATTGGTTGGATTGGGAGAATATCAACTGTTAGCTTTGCAACTTTTCCAAAAAAGAGGACCTGTTAACATTCCAAACATGATATAGCACTAATTTATGACTGTAAACTTTAAAGTCAATTCTTGAATTTTTGGAACGCAACAGAAATATACATCTATTTTGGTTTCACTTAACATGATAAAACTGAAAGCTTGTTGGTTTGAATGCTTTCATTTTTATTATTCGTTAATATGTATGTGCATATTATATTTATTTAAAACGTGTTATCAATCGGTATAGTTGTCGCTAAAACCATCAAATATTCTAAATCAACTAAGCTTTTTATTAATTTACTTATTTAATCTGCTTGTCAGACGGATATAGGAATTCTGTTCTGGTGATATCTTCAGCTCTAATTACGTAATCAGCTAAGATATTAAAAAATCATTCATTTGAATTCGTAAATTTGCTTTTATATACAGAATGGCTTGGATATAGTTTTAAAATACGGGGTGACATTGTGACTAACGGGGGGGGGGGGACTTTGTGACAAGCCTATTTTTCTACAGTTTTTGAACTTCCCTCCTTGAAAAGAATCCGGTTAGGCAATTCAGTTGGTGAGTAATGTGCTGCAACCTACTCACCACATATGGACTTCTATAACTTCTTTCATTTCATTTACCATGGTGCTTTATTTCATAAATGTTTGATTGTTTTCATTTAGTTGAAACCTTGAAATAAAGCACCATGATAAATGGAATGAAAGAAGTTATATAGGTCCATATGTGGCCAGTAGGTTGCAGCAGATTACTGACCAACTGACAAGTACACTGAATTGCCTAACCTGATTCTTTTTAAGGAGGGAAATTCAAAAACTGTACAAAAATAGGCTTGTCACAAAGTCACCCCATTAGTCACAATGTCACCTCATTTTACGGTATGTATATATAGTTTTAACTTATGAAGTAAGTTCAGCTTAAAATTATGACCTTTTAATAAGGTAGCCTTCGAAGTATGATAACTGAAGCATTTCCAGTGGGGTTAGAGGGTTCGTTGAAGCTAACTACCCAAAAACTTAAAGTTACAATCACTTTTGAACATATTTTCTTCTTATCTTTTCGAAATCTTTCCGAGATCTTATTCTTATCTAATATATTCACCACACCTACCCCTCTATTTTTAGATTTCTTAATTGCAATCGACAGTATTGTGCTTGTATTCTTTCTAATGGAATATTCTAATCTAATGGAAGTCTTGAGGTTCAATAAGCACAAATTAGAAACAAGAACACTATATATTGTAAATAAACAGAAGATATGTAAAAGGACGCCACTGGAGCACCAAGCTTGTAAACAACCCAAGCGGTAATGGCGGCACAGGCTCTTTTCACAACAGTCCCTAACCAGTGGTTATAATATCAAACATATTATTTATGGGTTATAATAACTAGTGGTTATTACATTGCTAATTTAATAACATAAAAATCTGGTGCGTGCGCGCAACACACAACTTCCACTTACCAACTTACTTAGATTAGAAATTGACGTGTTTTGCTAAATATCATTTCCCAAATTCACACATTTTTCTACATTCATATCTTATTTTTGTTAATCGTTAAAGCCGTTTTTGAGTAAATAAAAAAACCCGTGAAAATGATACAAAATTTATTAAGTAAAGTCCCCCCTCCGGTTAATCAATTTTGATGAAATTTTAACAATCACATCTCGGGCATATAAATACATCAAATACCCAGTTTGATCAAAATATTTAAAGCCGTTTTTGAGTAAATAAAAAAAAACACGTGAAAATGATACAAAATTTATTAAGTAAAGACCCCCTCCGGTTAATCAATTTTGATAAAATTTTAACAGTCATATCTCGGGCATATACATACATCAAATACCCAGTTTGATCAAAATCGTGAAAACCGTTTTTGAGTAAATAAAAAAAACACGTGAAAATGATATAAAATTTATTAAGTAAAGTCCCCCCTCCCGTAGATCAATTTTGATGAAATTTTAACATTCATATCTCTGGCATGTACATACATCAAATACCCAGTTTGATCAAAATCGTTAAAGCCGATTTAGAGTAAATAAAAAAAACACGTGAAAATGTTACAAAATTTATTAAGTAAAGTCCCCCCTCCGGTTAATCAATTTTGATGAAATTTTTACGGTCATATCTCGGGCATATTAGTACATCAAATATTCAGTTTAATCAAAATCGTTAGACCCGTTTTTGAGAAAATCGAAAAAAACCTAAAAAGTTATTAAGTAAAGTACCCCCTCCCTTTAAGTAATTTTGATGAAATTTATGCTGTCACATCGCGGGCATATACCTACACTAAATACCCAATTTCAGGATCGCACGGTTTATAGTTTTTGAGCTAGTCTGTTCACACACACACACACACACACACACACACAGACACCCACACACACACACACACAGACCATTTCGCGGGACTTGGTCATTTCGACTCAGGGGACCCCAAAACGTGTATTTCCGTTGAATACCGGAAGTCGAAATTTTTCACGATCGCAATACTTCCACTTACTATATATTTCATATATACGTAAGTGAAAGTAAAAATATAATGAAATAGTTCTTTCATAGTTGATATTATTAGTAACAGAAAATATGAATAAATATAAATGTTCACAAGAGCATAATACCCAAAGAGGTTAGTAACACACTGACACACAAAGTTCAGTCCAGAATATGGCCACACTTGTACCCTACATATAACTATGTTACCATTTTTGATAATGGTTCGGTAATGTTACTTTCCTTTAGACGTTTGCTCTGATCATTCTGTCTGTTCTGCGGGATTTTAACCCCGCACCTAAAATATTATTAGCTTTTTTTTTTTTTAGATTTTGTATTTTTAGATTTTCCAATGTTAATCTACAACAGTGTGCATCTACCATTAGAAATTCACTTACTTATTTATTAATTTATTTTAACTTTATTTATTTTCCCCCTGCCTCTTGAGGATATATGGGTTTTCGCACCAGTTCGATGTTAGGCATCCCACTGCTGCTATAGAAACATAAAAACCGTGGATTCTATGCACGGCAGGTCCCCCTCATCCAAGATTGATGCGGGCAGGGCTGAGTTCATTCCTCCTTCCGTAGACGAAGACTCTGAAATAGTGATGAATATGTTCGGCGACTAGCTGGGTCTCTTTGAGAAAGTAAAGTCCGGTTTCCTGAATCAATTTAGCCCTCAGTGCCTCAAAGGCGGAGCAGTCGACTAGGACGTGCTCTCCGGGATCCCTCAGGTAGGACACAGGGGGTGATGATTATTCCCATGGCTATGGAGCTTGGCTCGAATATAATTCCATGCCCTGTGGCGAGAGCCAGTAATGCGGGAGGACCCACTTGGCTTCCAAGCGCGACTGGACGGTGGGGAAGTACTTTCTTAAGGTAAATTCTTTCCGGCTTGTCACCCACCGCCGGTACTACTCTTCAGTTGTCACAGTTCGATTCACCCCTGCTCCTCCATTTCCTTGGGTTCTCGTCAATGCTCAACATGAGATTTTTCGGAAAACCTGCGGAGCCTTCTCTCTTGAAAGTGTATTTCAATTAGTCTTCGCGCAGAAGGAGGTCGAGAGGTACCCTTCGTGCTAAGACCTGCACCGCCTCGTGAGCATACTCCGATATGCTTGTGTAACTCTCAACAGAGCCGTTTGTTGGATCGTTGCCAACCTGCTTTTCTGTTGGCGTGAAAGGTTTCCGTACCAGGGAGGGAACGCATAAGTCAGCATACCCAACACTACTCCTGGTCGATATATGGTCATTGTAGCTGGGTATCTGAGACCCATCAACTAATTATGTATGAAATATATAGTGCTAGGAAAGTGATTTCAAATGATTGAATGATTTCAACTTCTATTTTTCAGCGGAAATATACGTTTTAGGGCCTATTGAATCCTAATAACCAGGACCCGCATATTGGTGTACGTTCTTCGTTTATCACATTAACATTTTCTGGGATTTTATCTTATTTATAATAACGCACATAATTCTTCCAGCCATCTCTGTGCGGGAAGATTTAGTCCTGTGATTTTTACCCGACTCAGTGACATACTTCTGAAATAACACTGTAGGTACATTCCGCTAGTCGCCTGATGAGTCCGTGTTCAGGAGCACTTACAACGTTTATTATGTATTAGAGATTGAAAATAAAATTATTTACTTAACTACGTTGCCTCATATAATACATACAGAATAGCCTGTATATAATTAAAATGTTTTAATATATAGAGTAGAATAAAGGCCGGGCCAGACGTCCTGCCGACCCTGAAGATACAACGCAGGGACCTAAACCAATTGGCGACTGCCCTTGAACCCGAATGTTCGAATTGGGAAGGGGACTATTGAGTTAGCTTTAAAGGATGGACCGCCTGTTTATGACTTTGATTTCAACCGCTGCTATTATTATAATAAATTCAATATTTATTGTTTAAGTTGAAAAGGAAAAGCGCTTGACGAACAAACTACATTGTCCAGTTTATTCGTCAAGCTAATTTTTACTCTGTTTGTGCAGTTCCGATAACAAACTGGCTCCTTTTACTTTCACTTACCTGCATATAAAATATGTAGTAAGGGAAACTATTTCGACGGTTTTAACGGAAATACACACTGAGTCAAGTGAATAACCAAGTGAAGCGAAACGGTCTATAGTTTCGGGGCTGTTACCCCATTCTCAAACCTGTACATTAATTTTTATATCTATTAACATTTAATGATCCAATCACTAGTTTAATAATTTAGATAAAATGAATTAAATATAACTTACATAAATAATTTCTCAATCGTATGATTGATAGTATTTTAATAAATATTACAATAAATATATGAATGTCATATGCTTAAATACACTTTTATCCTTTTTATATATGTCAGCTCATACTTGTCCGTTTCCAATTGACTAAAGGCTGCTGGACTTTGTCCTCTATATTTTCACCCTGTTAATACTAAATCCCCTCTCCCCAGCTGATTGTGATATTTATGTTTTTTTTTTGTCATTATTATTTAACTATTGTTTATTAAAATATTTTTATTTTATTTAATATGTCCATATAATGGCTGCCTAAGATTTTCTGTAAAGCTGTTTTAACGATTTTCAATAAACTCAACATGTTTAATGAGAATCCATTATTATTTAAAATCAGGTAGGTTTTATCATAATAGAAATGTTTTTATGGGGCTCAATTGGCGAAGAAATTTTTTCACACAAAGTAGCTTTGATTTCGTTTTTATGGAGAAATCGTGCCTAGTAATAATAAATGGCCAAATATGAAAGAATTTGATAAACATACACAGGAGAAATAAAGATATGATGAAAATTTCGATTTTCGTTAACGAGTGCGGTAATATGTATGGATAATATATCGTTGGAAAGCTAAAATTCTTAGAAAGAATAATATTTAGTTTAGAAAATCGTAAAATGTAATCACGCCCGGAAAATTAGCAATTTCTACTTTTATATTATTTATGTTTTAATAAGCGCTTAAAACTCGTTGAAAAGCTCTTTCGTATGCGCAGTATGCCTTTACTAACTGTCCATTTTTAACAAGTATGTCGTAATGCGCATACGAAAGAGTTGTCAATGTGTTTTCAATGCTTGTTCGAAATTAACTATTGAACGTTGATTCGCAATGCCGTGCCTCGGACAGTACGGAAAATGGAGGTACCGAGCCTGTGCGATTTCAGGTACTCGTAGATCCCTATCCTAATTATAGGTGGATAGGCAAAATTTAGGGCTCCCACTGTAGTATCATCTGATTAGCCTTAGTAGCATAAAGACGTTAAAAAAACAAGCAACCATTGAACGGAAATTATATGTTTCTTGGTAACTAAATTAAGTTTTCACAACTTATAAATTAGAATCGATGGTGTATTAATTTTGCATATATCTATACAAATCAAGATGCAATTCTGTTTGTTTGTTCTTTATAGAAATCCATACCGTTTGTCCTAAATTCTCCACATTTCGCTCAGTGGTTCTTTCATACCAGGTGCGAACACCTGTCCATATTAAAATAGCATAACTTCAGCCAATCACTCCGTATATTTTTTATTGTTATAAAAATCGTTTTGATCTCGCTTTACATTGGTTTTTACGAAATCGATCGTTTGAGTCGATAAAAGTCTCACTTTATAAATTTTACAGATTTAAAAAATGAAATTCTTCGGGTGAAACCGGTATATACATCTAGTTTCCTATAAATTACCTTCAATTTTGTTTACATGGAGAAATTTACTGCATCTCATTATGCTAGTAATATTTTTTTTTTTTTTTTCGATCACTAACATAATTTATATATTTACGAGTTAAATACTCATAATAGCTGTAATATTTTACACCACATGAAGAAGTGAGAAATGATAAATAACATTCCCTCTTGGAATCGATAGATGGCGCTATGGAGATTTATGGATCTGTTCTTTTAAGCCACATTTCATTTTATCTTATCTTTAATTTTATTACATCATTTTCTCATATTTTATTATTATTTAATAAAGATTGTTAGACTCTTGGAGATAATGAATGTACTTAATTGGAAATAATGAGTGTTTTTTAAGAATTAATTTTAACGTTTTTCTAAGATATTAGATCGTGGCAGCTCAGTGGTATGACAATAAACTACTAGGCTTATGACTGAGTTAGAGTGCTCTTAGGGAAAACTAACATATTTAAGAGAAAAATGAAATATAAGAGATAACTTATTTAATTAAAATGAATCTATACAAATGCATGTTGCGAAAATCTTCGCATCTCTCTCTTAGGATGGTTGTTTTGTTCAACGTCATTTTATGCCACTAAGGCAAATCGGACGATGTCAATGGGAGTTATAAATTTTGCCTATCCAAGTATAATTAGGAAAGGGATCTTTAACGAGTACCTGATATCGCACAGGCTCGGGAACTCCATTACACGTCTCATCCAGACGGCATACCCAAGGATTATTTACTCCATTAAAATCCTAGGACCACTGTGGCCAACCACGACCTTTAGTATTTAAGGTTAGGATACTTAAAAAATATATATTTAATTATAGATTGAAGGATATCTAAGCAAGGATATTTAAACAATCCTTGGCCCACCTGCCGGGCTACGAACCTTTTGTTTTGTATTTTGCTATGCTAACCACTACTCAGTTGTATTAGATTAAAATAAATAAGTATGTATAAATGTGAAATTGATGTAGCTAAAATTTTATATTACACGCGTGTAAATGTGGGGAGAAAAAGCTGTTACTTAGAAATGAGTCACCGTAACCACTAACAGGTGGTTCATTAATAGCTTTGATTTGTAGATAAATTCTTAAATAAAAAAAAATTAAATAAAGAACAGGAATTGTCCAATGAAATATTAAATAATGATATGTAACTTTATTTAATTTAGATGAACAATTAAAACTTTAAAATGCTTTTTCGGAAAATGTAATGTAATCAGCGATCTAATCTAATTTAAAAATCTAATAATAATCTAAAAAGACTCTTGGAAAATCGCATTCTTTGTTATAATAATTACAATTATTATTAATGATTTGATTTGATTTTTATTATTTTTGAAATTTTACTAAGAGGAAGTTATACTTAGTTTCACTTTCTCTTGGTTAAATACTACTTTTGCAAGATATACATAAGTATTTAATTACCTTCTTGTTGTTTTGATTTGGGAAGTGAAAATTATAAAATAAGTTTTAGTATAATATAAATATAAGTATTAATTTCCTACTGATCGGCAACTTGTAGAAGAAGATTTGTGTTAATTTCATTACCTTTTTTTATATAATTATGTTTGTTAGATATTCTTATGGGAGTTATGTTATATTATTTTTTTATCACATTCAGACATGAAAGAATGTAAAATTAAATTTTTTTTAAGTAAACAAAAAAAATCTTGCTACATGATGTAAAAATCTTAAAAGCAATAAAGTTTCTATATATTTATTATTTAATATAACTATATAATTATAACAACGTACCGAGAAAACAATGTCCGAAGCATAACGTAGACGTTGCGCGTTCACTGATGTTCGTATACTGGATCCGGAGAAACACTCACTCAATTCATGAACTAGTGCGTCCTTGATGCCGCGGTACTTGCGCCGCAGGTAAACTCTTTATCCCAACTAGCACTAATCTTTCTAACTAACATATATATATCTTTATTTGGTCTTATCTGTGACGACAAAAAAAATTATCATCTCATAGCTTAATATTAAAAAAAAACATTTTATAAAAAAATATTAAACCGACTTCGAAACCTAGGAACCAGTAAAAATAAATTCACTGAAAAGTATGAAATAATTACCTTCTGATTTTTATGAATACACAGCAAAATGGAAAATGGTATAAAAAGTGGTATAAATAAGACGAATAATTTTATTTTGATTTGTACAAATACACACTAATTGTTAATAAAAATTATTAAATTTAAATATTAAATACTATGTTCAATACAACACAATCTTTTCGTAGGCGGCGCAAAATAGAAATAACATGTTACTGATACAATTCCAGTAGTAGGCATTGAAATCAATAGCTGGGAAGAGATCCATTTAGAAGATTTTCATAATGTCTAGTGTAAAAAATTTTAAATTTTGCGCCGCCTCCGAAAAGATTGTGTTGTATTCAACATAGTATTTAATATTTAAATTTAATAATTTTTATTAACAATTAGTGTGTATTTGTACAAATCAAAATAAAATTATTCGTCTTATTTCACTTTTCCACTTTTTATACCATTTTCCATTTTGCTGTGTATTCATAAAAATCAGAAGGTAATTATTTCATACTTTTCAGTGAATTTATTTTTACTGGTTCCTAGGTTTCGAAGTCGGTTTAATATTTTTTTATAAAATGTTTTTTATTTAACAATTTTTAGTTGGAGAAGATAACAAATGTAGAAAACCGTACGTTGGTTTAAAAATTTCGTTGGTAATTGGTCGTTGATAAAATAAACGTTGGTTTAAAAATTTCGAAATCTTTTTACGCACTACCACGTTTGTCTTTCCCAGGTCTTTTTATTATACAATAATTGTATACAATTATTATGAAATTCACTTTACCTTTTCAATTTTATGAATACACACAGAAAAGTGGGAAAGCGGTGCGTGTATTATACAACTTTCAACACACTACGTTTTATGATTATAAATGGATTTTTTTTTTTTTTTTTTAAAAGATCAATGTTCAATTGGGAAGGGAACACATAAAATGTTTTTCCACAATGACAATATTTTTCCTTTGCTAAATGTCGTCAGTACTCGTCATTTACGTAGAGCATCAGTGTTCCGAGATATGTCGAGTTAAATGTACATAAATTCATAAATCCGGCCATTCCAAGATGAAGTAGTTAAGTCACTGAACAGTCGAGAATTTGGCCGGTTTTAGACAAGATATCGTTAATGGAGAATCGATGAGGATGCTAATATGACCTATAGTAAATTTGAAAGTAATTTTTAAATTTTGATTGCTTGAATATCCTTCTGAAAACTATGGCGATATTAAACACGACTTCATTGGATTACATCATTGGATAGAAGTCCCTGCAAAAAAGGGGCAACCATAAAATTTATCGATATCAAAAAGACTGTCTCGCTAGGATAAAAGCAACAGGGTTTGGGACTCACATATGGTTAATTTATTATTACGAAGGATATTATTCTCCGTATTAGACTACTGACTTAATTCCAAAGATTGATTCAATTATGTTCGTAATTCCTTTCGATGAATTTTTGACTAAATTTACTACCGAAGTACTATGGATTATATCCTTCGTAATAAAACATTATTCAGAAAATAAATTGCTAAACAATGTTGCTTCAATTCTAGTGGCGTAGCATTTATCATCATTTTTAACAATCCTTTCCATGACTGCCAAATTTTTGCTGAGGGGACTTTCATACAATGAGGTTGTTTTCGGGTAGTTATCAAGTTTTATTTTGTAGTTTTTATTGATGGATGAACACCAGCAAAAGCCTCGATAGTTGTCGAAACAAATTTAAAAACCGATACTAGTAATCCGGATAACATAACAGAAGTGTCACCCATAAAGGATCGGCACAAGACCTCCGGCAAGATATTCAACAGTAACCGAGTGTATCCGGAAGAAGACAGAGGTACCTGAATCCTTTATTAAGTCAACTGAAAATGAGCTTTTCCAGGAATTATTGTATTCTTTTTTAATGTTCATAGTCAATAAAAGATAGAAATCAAAATCTAATTTAAATCAATAATAGCTACGATTTTAAATTTAAACGATCCTTCGGGAGCTTGAAGAAGTCTTAAATTCTGCTTTAAAACGATTACCAATACTCAGTCTTTCTTGGAATTCCACGAATTTTGTTGTCTTATGATTATGATGTCCAACCGTTGATTAGATCTAAATTAAGAAGGTTTACTGTTATCGGTGAATATACATCTATCTAATATTTATGCTAATATCGCTACAGAAAACGACAGCGATATTATATTCTGCTGATATTTATATCTTCATTTAAATCTAATGTTGAAAAATTAGTTAAAGTTATGTATAGGTTTGTTCCAACAAGCACGTAAAACACATCGATAACTAACAGACTGCTCATGTTCTCCCCCCACTCTTTTGATTCTGAATTTGATTGGTTGGTTTTCCCATTTGATTCATCCAGCAGTAATACAATATTTGGATTTGTTAGTTGTCAATTAGTTTTAATAGCTTGTTGGAGCATACCTTATGTTATATATGCCATATGTTTTTCTAATAAGTAAACAATTTGAGCGATAATTAAATAATTTTTTTTCAAGTTTTTTCCTGATAACTTCTTAAATAAATTAGGAACCCCAAAAAAGTTTAAATGGGACCACCTTGGGAAAATACTCTACAAGATGCAAAAGGTTTCGTTCCAATTGGTCCACCCATCTCTGAGTAATCGGTGAACATACATAGAAAAAAAAAAAAAAAAAAAAGGCACAAAAAAAAAAAAAAAGTCACATACGTATCGAATTGAGTAACCTCCTCTTTCGTTCGAAGTCGGTTAAAAAAGATTCTAGTTCTTCTTCAAATTTAAATAAACACCTGTCAGCAATTGCGACAATTACCGAACGTGTTATTTCCAATCAATTAATACTTAAGGCATTTTGAAAAGAAAGTGCCTAGCAGCACCACTTGCCGGGCGTGATACCTTAGGTGAGCCGGTCTCTCATCCAGCTTCTTTTTAGCCGCCTAGCAACAGGCATATCAGCCTTGGCCATGTTATTGATTAGTCTATTGTTATGTCCGTGTAATTTAACAAAAAACGTTAATGTAGAGTCCGTATGCCATGTTCGATAGTTAGTTGTTGTAAGTCTGTATGAAGAGTTTTATTGTTTAAGATCGTTATTGGTCTAACTTCGTTATTAGCCTCAAAATTTATGATTGTAATTTTTTTAAGTGCGTCTATTTTGCAAAGTCTGTGAGGCGTATGTCCAAATGGTTGAAGTAAGTAATGTTATGTATTCAGTTTATGTTCTATTTTAAATGTTGACATTTTAGAAAAATCTGGTGCGTGCGCGCAACACACAACTTTCACTTACCAACTTACTTAGATTAGAAATTGACGTGTTTTGCTAAATATCATTTCCCAAAGTCACACATTTTTCTACATTCATATCTTATTTTTGTTAATCGTTAAAGCCGTTTTTGAGTAAATAAAAAAAAACCGTGAAAATGATACAAAATTTATTAAGTAAAGTCCCCCCTCCCGTCGATCAATTTTGATGAAATTTTTACAGTCGTATCTCGGGCATATATATACATCAAATACCAAATTTGATCAAAATCGTTAAAACCGTTTTTGAGTAAATAAAAAAAAAACATGTGAAAATGATACAAAATTTATTAAGTAAAGTCCCCCCTCCGGTTGATCAATTTTGATGAAATTTTTACAGTTATATTTCAGGCATATAAATAGATCAAATACTCAGTTTAAGCAAAATCGTTAGAGCCGTTTTTGAGAAAATCGAAAAAAACGTAAAACGTTATTCAATAAAGTACCCCCTCCCTTTGAGCAAATTTGATGAAATTTTTGCTGTCACATCGCGGGCTTATACATACTCTAAATACCCAATTTCAGGTTCGCACGGTTTATAGTTTTTGAGCTAGTCTGTTCACACACACACACACACACAGACACACACACACACACACACACAGACCATTTCGCGGGACTTGGTTATTTTGACTCAGGGGACCCCAAAACGTGTATTTCCGTTGAAAACCGGAAGTCGAAAATTTTCACGATCGCAATACTTCCACTTACTATATATTTCATATATAGGTAAGTGAAAGTAAAAAAGAGAGAACAGTATTTTCAGTCGTTTGTTAAGATTCCGTCTTAACGAACATATTTAAATCATTCAGAAACATACTAAAAATATTGAAACGCATTTGTGTATTATGGCGCATCTACCTGCTCCTAAAATTGGTATTATTTTAAAGTGCGTTTGTAACATATTTAAATAACTTTTTAGACAGTAAATTTTTATGATGTAATGTTATGAATAAAAATGCAAGGGTTATGTTTGTTACCCCTAAACTAGAAAAGTGGCGGATGGATAAATCTGAAACTTTTACATAACGTTAATATATCATTCATGTTTGGACAAAAGGGCTTAAGTCATAAAAAATTTTTTTTGTCTTGTCTTCTTAAAATTCATAATTGACTATAACTTATTCGTTATTCATAATTTATTACGTCTCTGTTGAAAGAATATAGTTTAATTTATTATTCTGGAATAATGAAATACAATCAGAAAGAATTTATAATGATTTTCAATAGCTTGGTAAATCGTTGTTTAAGCTTCAAATTCCATGACTTAACTCTTTGTGACCAAACACCAGTGATATATCATATGAAAAAATGAAAGAAAGAATAGAAAAATATTTGTTTCCGTTTTTGTTCATCATTTTATTTTTTTATTTTTTCTTCTTAGCCCCTTCTTTCTTAATATGGCAGAAACGTGAGGAACTTCTATATTCTTATAGAAAACCTCTTTTACTGCACAGGGTGGATTTTAAGAGTGTTTTGCTTCAGTTTGATGTGTTAGGTGTCTTGAACAAAGTGATAGTTTCTTTATTCGGTAGAAAATAAAAAAGAAATTAGGGGAGTAGGAAAAAAAAAATTTATAAATAAAAAATTAAACCGACTTTGAAAACTAGGACCCAGTAAAAATAATATAGATCGTGAAAGTAAATGAAAATAATAATATCGATCTTTGGAAGTGAATCATACTAAAAAGTATCAAACAATTACCTTCTAATTTTTATGAATACACGGCCAAATTAAAAATAGTTTGAAAATCGCAAGATGCAATAAAACCAATAATTTTATTTTGATTTGTACGAATATACACCAACTGTTAATAACAATTATTAAATAATATATTAAATACCATGTTCAATACAACAAAATATTTTCGGAGGCGGCGCAAAGTAGAAAATGTTTCAAATGACGTGTTACTGATTGCGATTTCATCAGAACACGGTAGACATTGAAATCAATGGGGAGAGAAGACCCATTTACAAGATTATAAGATTTTCATTATTCTTTCAATAATAACAAATGAGTTAATAAACACTTTAGCTTCAATTATAGCGGGGTAGCCTTTTTGAAAGCAATCATTTTGATGGTTGCTAAATTGTTGGTGTGTGAGGTTTCATACAATGAGGTTGTTTTTGCTGGGAGATTTCAAGTTTTTTTTTGCATTTTTTATTGAGGGTTGAACTTCGACAAACTCTTTTTTAAGGAATCTAAAGTCCATATAGACTATTTAATTACAATTACACTACTACTGAGAGAAAGTTTCCTAGGAAAATTTTCATTTATTGGGATGTATAATACACAACATATGCGTTAGTTATTTCCATACCTGAGAGCATGACCGAGAATTTCGATTGTATGTTTCAATAAAATTCATTTATTCAACACTGTACTGTACACAATTGAATCAAGTTAATGGAAAATTGCCAGAAATAGAAAAACAAAAACAAAAATTAATGATAGAAATAATTCCTAATACATGGTCTACCTTAAAGATATTTCGTATATAAACTCTCCTATCTAGACAATAGCAGATACAATTACCTATCATAGACTAAATTGGAGATGAAAGTAAATAATATTAAAATTATTTAGCAGAATGTATTTATTTCATGACTGGACATGTCCCTAATATTTGTTCTTTATTTTCGAACTATTGAGCTAAGATGATAGTTATACCTATCACTCTTCGTGTGTTGTAGTTCAATTCAGTTCAGTTTATCGAAGAATTCAGGGAAGTTTATCGATTTCCTGACATCATAATAGTAAAAAATCATGTTATCGATTCAAAAATTTCCTCTTAAGCGAATAAAAAAAAAATGTTATTTTATGGTTTTTATCAACATTTTAATACAGTTCTGTCGAAAGATTTGTGTAAAGCTGAGATTATAGATTTATTGCGTGATTCGTGATTTCGTGTGAAATCACACAAATAAAGTGGACTCATTTGAAATAATCGTTTTAAAATTTGGCTGTTTATATATATCTCATCTATATTATATATATCTTATCCATATCTGCTTATATATATATATTATATATATATATATATATATATATATATATATATATATATATATATATATATATATATATATATCTGAAAGCATTGTGAAAGTAAATCGGTTAATAGTTTATTGATAATTTCAGAAAATTTTTTGTAAGGAACATATATATTTTTTGTCATTTATAAATGTTGCTTAGGAAGTAATTATAAAATACATTTTGGCTGGTATTTTAGGGGAATGTACTTGAAAAACTTACGAGTTAGTTTATAAAAGGTCGAAATCGGGTAAAATATTTTTTCTGAACTTGTATTGAATTACTAGGCTAGTACAAGTGTAAATTACTATTTTTGTTATCATAAATTTTAAAACTATCTTCCTCGTGTGCTGGGATACATATGAAAACGTGAAAGCGTTCGTAGTGGTCGCTTCCTGCTAAGACTTGTCCAATTTACTAACGATTAAATTTAAACCCATAATTTCATGGTATCCTTAATGAACCAATAAAAGTTTCTTTGTATATTTCACATATGAAGTGGTCGACAGCTAACCCACAAAATTACACTTAATATTTACAATATATATACGAATATATAAGTATATTAGTTGCTAAATCGGATTAGGCGCTACAATAGGCGTCAGTAAACGAAAAGATATTTCCACCACGCCTTAGGGTCTGGCCACACATGTCCGCACCTGATCCGCACCGTAGCAATAATATAGGTTATGTTCAGAATATTTTTAATTTAACTTACATATTACCTTTAGTTATGCCTAAAGTTCAGGCCATACATGTCAGACACAGGCCACTTTAGGCATAACTAAAGGTAATATGTAAGTTAAATTAAAAATATTATGAACATAACCTATATTATTGCAACGGTGCGGATCCGGTGCGGACATGTGTGGCCAGACCTTTACCCGGTATCCGAGTTCAGTTCGGGTTTACCGAGAGTTCCCGAAGTTCAGATCGTCTTAATAAACAATTTTCTTGAAATAACAAGAAGCTAAAGGGATTAGGGTTTCTTCTACCAATAATTTATTTGTAACTTTAGTATTTATATGTCAATTTTAGCCATTACACCATCGGTAACCCCTGTATCGCTAATGTTAATTATGTTTTATTGATATCAGTAAGGATTTAATATTTAACAGATTTATTAATTATTTAAGGATAAGAATTAAATAATGGGGTCTTTGTTACTTTAAGGGCGCCAGTTACATTTCATAGCAACATGATTACTATTGAGATTATTCAATATTATATTATATTATTATTATTCCGCATAAAATTTACTTCCAATATACTTGGTGATTACTACCTTAGTTTTGTTTATGTGGGAGGTTACACTGAAAACCATTTTATTATAAATTAAGCAAAGATTAATTTAATTCAACTTAATGATGCTCCTCAATCTGAAAAGACTGCATTTAAGAATCTTCATAGTTACGGTTTACTACACAAGACAAGGAAGTGCAGAAGGGGACACGACATGAAGATTTATTTTTATGAAAATAGCGGTCCGAAATTTAGATGCCAACGAAGAGGATGCAGGCAAAAAATAGGAGCTTTTAAGGGACCTTGGTTTAATCATTAAAGCTATCCTTACGGAAATCGCTGCTTTTCATTTATGCATGGGCCAATGGTTATACCACCACTAACTTCTGCACGAAGGAGTTACATATATCATCTAAAACTGTAACAGATTGGAAGAACTACTTTAAGGTCTGGCCACACATGTCCGCACCGGATCCGCACCGTAGCAATAATACAGGTTATGTTCAGAATATTTTTAATTTAACTTACATATTACCTTTACTTATGCCTAAAGTGGCCTGTGTCTGACATGTGTGGCTTGAACTTTAGGCATAACTAAAGGTAATATGTAAGTTAAATTTGAAATATTCTGAACATAACCTGTATTATTGCTACGGTGCGGATCCGGTGCGGACATGTGTGGCCAGACCCTAAAAGGTATGTGCTTCCGATATGAAAAAGATGACTTATTCGAAAGGGTGTTAAAATCAATCAAAAAGTTTCGGCCGCCTTGTTAATTCTAGTTCTAGTTATGTTAGTATGCAGAAGTATTTCCATCTTAATAAATGTTTTTTACGTATTTTTTTTTTTTTTTTTTTTTTGGCTTCATAACTTTAATTTGCGCCTGTCAATAAATATCAACAATCAGCAAATGTGAGGTGTGCTAATTTTAATAAGGGCATGTTAGGCATGGGGAAGGATAGCACCCAGCGGTACCTCTTCCCTGGCTTGTTTCAGGTAACCTGGATTTTTAACGAAGGAGATCTCTCATCCAGCGCCTTTTTAATCTCCTAGGTATGGGCATATCAGCTGTTGCCATGCCTCTAATCAGTTGATTGAAATGACCGTGTAAGTGTGTATGGAAACGTTTGTAGAGTGTCTTTATATGTTGGTCTACTGTTTGCATTTGTAAGTCAGTATGTATTGTAATGTTGTTCACGTACCATGGTGCTTTAACTATGAGTCTTAATATTTTTGATTGAAAGGTCTGAATTCTTTGTAAGTGGGTCTTTTTGGCTGTACCGTATATCTGTGAAGAGTAAGTCCATATTGGTTTCAGTAAGTATAAATATGTATTTAATTTTTGTCGTAGTCCTAGTTTTGAGGTTTTAGAAAAAAGGGAGTAAAGTAGGGCGAGTCGTTTGTTAAGTGTTTTTCGTTTCATCTTAACATGCGGGCCCCAGGTCATCCTTCTGTCAAGAGTAAGACCAAGGTAATGTACGGTGTCAGTTTGAGAAATTTGGACATTGTCGATATAAATTGGAGGGCAGGTATTTTTTCGAAGAGTGAACGTTATGTGTTTAGATTTTTCATGATTTAGCCGAATTTTCCATAATTTACACCAGTCGTTTACTTTATGTAGATGTTGTTGTAAAGTTAGTGAGGCATGAGTAGGATCTTGATGTTTAGTGAGAATTGTAGTATCGTCAGCATAAGTAGCGGTCAGTGTATCATTGCTTACGGGTATGTCGTGTGTGTATATAATGTAGAGAAGAGGAGCCAGTATTGAACCCTGAGGTACTCCCGCTAGGACTGGACGAATTGATGAAGCTCCTGACCCCTGCCGAACGGAGAAAAATCTGTCGAAAAGATAGGATTGAAGAATGAGGTAGTAAGTGTGCGGTAATATGGTCTTGAGTTTAAAGAGAAGACCCTGGTGCCAGACTTTGTCGAATGCCTGAGCTACATCCAAAAATACACCAGATGCATATAGTTTTTGCTCTAGTGCTTCAGCAATGAAGTCAGTAACTCTGTGTAATTGATGTGTTGTTGAATGGAATGTGCGAAAACCGAATTGATGATCAGGTATTAAGTTTTGGTCTGTCAAAATGTCAACAAGTCTTCTGTACATCAATTTTTCAAATAGTTTTGAGCATATAGAAAGAAGGCTGATTGGTCTGTAGGACGATGGATTGTATATGTCTTTATTTGGTTTGTGGATCATTTTAATGATTGAGTATTTCCATTGTAACGGGAATTTCGATGTTCTCAGTATGCAGTTGTAAATTGTTGTTAGAAACACTAGAGCTTTTCTGGGCATTTGCTGGAGAGCCTGGGCTGTAATTAAGTCATAGCCAGGGGCTTTTCTTTTAGGTAATTGTTTTATTTGTAGTGCAACCTGAGAAGGTGTGAATGAAGGTGGTGGAAGTGTTAGTTGGAGTGGTGGTTGGAGTGGTGGGAGTGAATACAGAAGAAAGATGATTGGCGAAGAGTTCGGATTTTTCCTCGTCCGACACGGCCCAAGAACCATCATCTCTTCGAAGGGGTGCTGACACCTCTCGATGCTTTAACAACTTTTTGGTATGCCTCCACAAGCTTCCATCGTCTGTCGAGAGGCCAGTAATGTACGAGTCATAGTTTGTTCTGTTGAATTTTCTGATTTCTCTTTTGAGCTGATTGTTCAGTCTGTTAAAAATCTGTCTGTCTGAGGGGCGTCTGTCAGTCTGCCATATTTTACGCGCTCTTCTCTTTGCCCTGATTAAATCCCTTATGTATTGAGGATATTTTGGGAGATGTTCAGATCCTGCTTGGTAAGGCTTTGGTACTGATGAGGACCATGCAGCCTCTTGTACACTTTTTGTAAAGATGTTCACTGCCTCTTCTAATTCAGTTTCATCCTTGATTGAGACGGGGATCTTTAAAGATGAGTCCAGATGCTCCTTATATGCATCCCAATCGATTGATCCTGTAAAAAGTGTTGGCTTTCTTTGAACATTTACTGTCTCCTCAAACATAATTAAGTGTACCGCGGAATGATCAGAGCAAAGATCAGAGGTTGCATTTATGGTGTGAGTTACAGTTCTAAGTCCTTTTGTAATAAAAAAGTCCAAAAGGTCCGGGGATTTTCGTCTCGAAACAGGCCAGTAAGTCGGTGTGTGGGGAGAGATAGTGTCTAATGAGAGCTCATGGATAGCAGCCTTCAAATTTCTCCCTCTGGGTGTGCTTAGTCGTGACCCCCAACTTTGATGCTTCGCGTTGAAGTCACCTCCGGTTATAAAGCATCGACCCAAGCTTTGGAAAAGGTTGGAAAACATCGAAGATGTCAGCACGTATCTTGGCGGGCAGTACACAGAGGCCAGTGTCATTGCATGGTGTTTCAAGTATAATGTTATGCCCGTGCACTGTATTTCAGGTGTACTAGGTAAGTGTAAATAACTGTGTGATAGTGTTGATCTAATAAGAATTGCTGTACCTCCGTGTGCTGTGTTGTCAGGGTGATCAGTCCTGTAAGTCATGTAACCAGAAATAACAAATTTAGATCGTGGAGTAAGGTGTGTTTCCGTTATTAGTGCGACGTCAACTCGTTTATCGTGAAGGTATAAGTCTAATTCAGTCCTGTGCTGTGTCAGTCCGTTTGCGTTCCAAAGAAGGATGGACAAGGAGCCCGCAGTCAGCTGATTAGGGGCCATTGGATGGGCACATGACTTGAGTCACCTGTGCGAGCTGTTGGAGGAGGCTAAAAAGGGGTTGGATGAGGGAATTGAGACCATTGATTAGCTGAAACAAGTGTTGGGGGCTGTAAGTATCAGCTGAAGGTGGCAGCTGTGTGCTTTCCTGCCTCATGCCTGAGCATGAAGGTCTGATTTCGGACGGGTTGCGCATTCTCCTCTGTTGCGGTGGCTGTCGCTGCTGCTGTGCTGGCACCGGTATTGGATTCTTCTCTGATGTTCTTTGAGTCTTCGATGGCTGCGGAAGAGCGGGGAAATCTTCGGGACCCGGCGGTGGAGGAGGAGGAGGAGATTGCTCAAGGCGGGCGGATTGCCTTTTGTTTCTTTGAGCCCTCAGGAGCTTCAGAACTTGGCAGCCACGGTAGTTGGCTGGGTGGCTACCCCTACAGTTGGCGCAGGTCGCAGCTGTTTCTCTTGTCTTCCCGCAGGTTGCACTCTCGTGGCCTTGGCCACATCTAACGCAACGAGGGGGGTGGTTACAATAAGACTTTGTGTGGCCATATTTTTTACGTATTTAATTTTATATTTTTCAAACATATGACATTGATAAATAATATAATATCCAAAATCATAGTTACTGTAAAAAGTAACTGGCGCCCCAAAGTAAAAAGACACAAATAATATAATCGGTTTAAAAAATGAATATCCTATAAAGCTTGTTTAATGATGAAATCACAGGTTGGGAAATTGAATCATTTTTTTATTTCGTTTCTTGTCTCCAAAGGTACACATATTTATACACACCTTTCTTTCGCAGTCAATAAACTTTGCATAACCCCATTATAAATTATCATGGGATCACATTCATATCACATCACATGGATCACGAACATCATGTATATAGTTTAAATAGTCACACGAACATTTATATAATTTATGTACATGTTCATGGGACTTGAAACAAAACATCAACATGCAAACATAGGGAAAGCACGTGGGCAATATATGGTCGGGTGCCAACGTAGTTACTCAACCGATCTCGGCTTTCTATAAATAAATAGTTTGGTTCGGGCTGTATTTATTTCTGAAATATCGTGTTGTATTCAGATAACATCAAGGGCCCTACCGCATAATACAGCTAATACTATTAGTTTGTTTGTTTTGTTTAACGTCACTTTATGTCATTAAGGCTAATCGGACGATGCTACAGTGGGAGTCCTAAATTTTGCCTCTCCAGGTATAATTAGGATAGGGATCTTTAACGAGTACCTGACATCGTACAGGCTCGGGACCTCAATTTTACGTACTATTTGAGGGACGGCATGGCTAAGGATTTTACTCCCATTAAAAATCCTAGGGCCACCGCTGGGCGAGAATACTGTTAGTTCAAAGATACATGTGTATTACATACCATTGGGGGATCCAGGGGTATGACTGTGGGGCTGCAGCCCCCCAACTTTGGAATTTTTTTTTTTCATTTAAAGATAGAATTTTAAGTGTGGTAAAGAACAAATAGTATGCAGAACAAGTTGATATAATGATACAAAAGTACAAAATATTATTTTTTGAGTTTTGTTGTTTGTTTGATTATTCAAAATCACTTGAAGCTGCTATGACTATTTGAAAGATGCTGCAATGGGCGTTTTAAATTTAAAGTAAAACATCTGGTGCGATGCGCGCAACACACAACTTTCACTTACCAACTTACTTTGATTAGAAATTGACGTGTTTTGTATAATGCCACTTCTGAAAGTCACACATTTTTCCACATTCATTTACTTATTTTTGTTTGTATTCGCTCTTTAAATTACACTGATTTTTTTTTTATTATTAAATATTTTTTTTACTTGTTATAATTCGGCAATACAAGCATAATACTCCAAGTCGTTTGATTTCATAATTCTCTATGTAGTTGCTGAAAAGTTCATATAGTTATCATGAAACAAAAAATGTTCATTAAATGAACCGAACGGCTTTAATTATTAATGATGGTGCGTCATTAAAGGCGTACTGCGCATGCGTGGGCTCAACGTGTTTTGAGAGTTGACGGAATATTTTTATTTGTTTCTCCAGTATTTCTTTACTTGATTTTTTTTTAATATTTCATATTTAGCCATTTCTTATTTGTAGGCGAAACGAGAGACAGTTAATTTCTCCATTTAAACAAAACCAAAGGATTTATAGGAAAACCGAAACCTCAGAACATTTTAGTAATGATTTAGCTTACCTGCTATTAAAGAATAATCGATAGTTTTTAAATAGCATATCATTACAATGTAATATAAGGAAGTATTTTATGTTTACTGCAGATGGAATGCTTAGAATTACCTAATGGATTAAGATTACTTAAACTTTATCTCTAGATTGTAGAGACTTACAAATAGGTGATATATTATTCAGGATTTGTTGTAGATGCTTGCGGTATTATAATTTAAGCTTCAACAAATTGTGTTTAATAATAAATTGTATTAATACGTTTTTATAGTACACTATATTTTACTGTCAGATATAATCCGATTTAGATTGATTTATTTATTACTGTTATTTTTGATAATTTATCTGAGTTGAGAGTTCAGTTATCATTCAATAAAGTCTAGAATGTTCCGGTAGATGTTAAATTTTCCGAGATGAGTTGGAAATTTACACACAAAGTTATATTTAAATAATGTGTTGAGATAAATAACTGAATTATCATTATCTACTTTGAGTATAAATCGTACGTACTATCTGTTGTTTGAACTTATTATTAAATTATATATAGGTTTGTTCGATTTTTTTTTTTTTTTTTTTTTTTTTTTTTTTTTTTTTTTTTTTTTTTTTGGGTCTTTAAGG
The DNA here is from genome assembly GCA_911387785.2 of Aelia acuminata. NCBI lineage: Eukaryota > Metazoa > Arthropoda > Insecta > Hemiptera > Pentatomidae > Aelia > Aelia acuminata. The sequence goes on from CAJVQU020000032.1 coordinate 40,200, forward strand.
CTTCCACTTGAAGCCCTATACTGCCCATACTAACACCCATGGCACTGGGTGATACTTCTCCTACGAAAGAAAAGCACCACCCAGGGCGGGACTCGAACCCGCAGCTCCGGCATGGGAGTACGGCGCTTTACCGTACAGCCACACCGAGCCCCTTATATATATTATATATATAATTATAATATACATATTATATTATATATATATTACATATTTTTCACGATCGCAATACTTTCCCTTACTATATGAAACAAAAAGCAAAAACAAAAAAAAATGAGAAGAAAAATATAAATAATATAATAATCTTCTTGAGATGAACAAATTAAAAATAATTTGAATATCCTTGTTGAATTAAAGTGAAAATAACTATGCATTAGTAGCTTTTTGATATATACATGTATACACTTATTTACAAATAAAATAAATCGAACTTTTAGAATTTGCACCTGTGATGTAGTGGTTAGCATGGCAACCTACAATACTAAAGGTCGTAGGATCGCGTCCCGTGGTGGCCCTAGGATTTTTTAAAGGGGATAAAAAATCCTTGGCTACGCCGTCTATCGGATAGGACATGAGGCCCGTACGATGTCAGGTACTCGATAAAGGTCCCTATCCTAATTATACCTGGATTGTCAAAATTTAGCATTTTCTTGACGTTAAACAAACAAACAGTTTTATTTACATATTGCGAAATGTATTTAAAAAAAAAAACATTGATACAAAAAAATAGTTAAGGATGATGAGTTTACATGTCATCCTGCTATTTTTAATTGATAAAACAGGTACTAAAGTGTAAACTGTCTACATACTAATAATGCTTGTATATATCTATTACAAACCAAAATAAAATGTTAGTTACCAAAAACAAGAAACAAAATTTACAAAAACAATTTTCTAAAGAAAGATTTTAAAAAATTTTTAAATGATAATTAAAAAAAGTAATGTCTTCAACATTATCTGAATCACAACGTATATAAACAAATAAACAGAAAATCTCCTTTAGTAGATTTTTCATGGGCCCATTTCTTGCACTTATCCAACATGTTGTTTACATATGTGCCCCATATGGTCTTGGAAAACCTGCCCCTTCCCCATGTTAGATCTTTAACTTGACCTGGAGGGGTGAGTATGCAAGTTCATATCAAATGAATCATTAATCATTAAAAAAAATGAAGATCTACCTTTTTAGTAAATTCAATTCTTAAAGCAGAGGTCTCCGGAGCGGAGCTATTTAAAATTTGTCTTCAAACTCGAGGGCTCCGCTACGGAGACAATGCAAATAATTTTCATTTTTTAACATATAAGGACATAAACAAATCGTAAAAACTATTTATAGGATATTTCGCTTACCGTATTAATTCACGGCCGCGGCTCGCGGTGTTTTTCATTATTTTTATAGTACGTTAATCTTTTAACATCGGCACTTTTAACAATTGTATAATAATTTAGTTCGCACCATCAAATAATCCATTTACTTTGATTTATTTTCCCATGTGTTTCTACTTTAACCGGAAAGTTATTAAGTAGATTTTGACAATTTAGGAGCTTTTCTGATTGGATATCTGAGAAAAATTCAACTAAAAGGGTCCCATCACGTAATTTTTTAACTGTTTCTACTTCTCCAATTAGATTTGTTATGCTTTTATATATAATAATGATAATAGTAATAATAAAATTATAAAAAAATATAAAATTTAAAGATTTTTTCTTTTTTTTTGTAACTACGTGTTTTTGAAGTTTTACAAATACATATAACCTAAATTTCATTACAATTCCTTATTTGATTCTAAAATTTTACTGTATAATATTACGTCGTCAAAGCGTACGTTTTCGCGAATTAGTTACGTCAAGTTGCCGGTAGGTAACGTCCGAAACGGTGCCGAGTTTAAATGGTTAAATTTAGTATGTATGCTCCAAGTGAGTCGTTTGTCCGAGGTATCGCACGAAATTCTTTGAAGGAACTGGGTCATTATTAATTGTCACTGAAGGGCAAGTAGATTTTCGTAGAGAAAAACTTACGTGACTTGACTTGGTGGAATTAATTTTGATTCTCCATTTTGATTCCTTTCCTTGTAGTAACAAAAAGTAATTGTATGATTGCCGAGATGGAAAAGTTAGCACCTTTCGTGATCTCATGCCGTAACCACAATGCTGTGATATGACAATGGTATTTGCAGACGGATACCGAAGGATTAAAGAAGTCTTGCACAAATGGAAAGTTCTGCGGCACAATGGTTCATTAGTTGGATAATGAAAGGAATTTGGTAGCAAATGTGTATGTATTGCTATTGAGGCTTGAGCAACTGAACAGCAAGTAGTGTTTCCTCAAGTTTACTATATGAACGAACTGGTAGCATAGACATTAAACAAACTGGAAAAAAAATAACGGTACTTGTCTAATATACGACCGCCACACCAAAAAATCGATTTTTTAACTTTGATAATTTACTTTCATACAATCGAATATAGTATGTGTAACCTTCTTTAGGTTATTTGTTTTCGTATCGATAATGCAATTGATTAATTAAAAATAAAATAAGATTTAACCAAACAAACTTATTTAATTATTATTATTATTATTAAATGCATGAAAATCAGATATATCTTGTAAAATTGTTTGAAATAAACATTTTTCCTCTCCAACCTTTTTTCTTCACATAAACTCGGCTAAATAGGATTTTAAGAACTTTCTGTTTGTACCTCGTCTTTTCTTACTTCCCCATTTAACACTGTCCCATAACCTTTCGATATTTTGGGTATGTTGAAGTGATACAGGATCCACAAAATTATATTTATGGTTAACTGTAAAATGTTCGTATCCTTCAATGATTATATGATATTATATGCTTTCCAGGAATCACTGATTATTGTGGATCCAGGGCGTACTTTTTGTATAATTATCGGAAGTAATGTTTCTGCAGATCTATCTGGAACGGGGACATTCCGAAAATCCACTGTTTCTCCCTAAAAATTCTAAAATTCTCCCGACATTTTGTTTTCTTCTAACAAATAAACTTTCGTCAATTTCAACGTACAGCCCTTCACCACCTATGTTGGTACTCAATTGCTCCATCTTCCAGACGCAAACTTCCCTCATGTAATTTGTCCAGTCCACAAAAGCCTGCTGTGAAATTTCTAATTCTGATTTACAAAATCTTACGGAAATGTAATCTGACGTCCAGCAATATATAAAATGAGCTATTGTTGTGAGACTTAATTTCGAAGGATGTAGCCATGTTCCGACTCGTACACCTATGGTGTATCGGCATTTTCTTCTGTTACATCTCCATCTGGGTGTGACAGTGAATTTTATCGTCATATCGTGTCCATTTGGGCATAATTTATTATTTTCAATGATGTTGTATTTCTGGAAAAGATTCACCGCCTCTTCTTCCGTAACTATTTCCCGAAATACTCTTTTCAATGAATAACGTTCCATTTTAACAACAATATTAGATAACAAATTACAGATTAACCTTAGATGACCACAATAACAGATTAACCTTACAGATTGACCACAATATTAGATAACAAATTACAGATTAACCTTAGATAACAAAATACAGGTTATTCTATGAACATATGTTACAATAGAAATTGTTCGATAATCGAAGAATCGATTTTTTTGAGTGGTTGTCGTATATTAGACAAGTACCAAAATAACTGAGACTAGTAAAAAAAATCAGGTGCTAAGAGCGCAAAACACAACTTTCTTAGATAAGAAATCGACGTGTTTCGATAACACAGGTCTACGGTGGTCTTGGAGCCGAACGTTTTATTGCTGATTATAAGTATAATTAGTGTGCTGAATCCAAGTTTGCCATTAATTTCCCTCTATCAGCTCTAGTTTGTGAGGTATATAAATGGTGTGACTTACCTCATAAAACATAATTACTTAAAGAATTTATGTAAAATTCTTTACTTGAAACATTTTAAATCAATTAAAACCATGAAACACACACATCATTTTCATAATAACTCTAACTAAACCAATTACATTTCAAAGAGACTCTATTTAACATTTCGGAAGCTTCTTTTGCATGATTTTCTTGAATGTTTTTTCAAACAGTCACATTTTAGGTTCCAGCAGTAATCTGCCATCAAGTAGGTATCCCCTGATCCAGTTGAGCATTTCAAAAGTATACTTTAACAAAAAGTAATTAAAATGATTTGTCGGTAGGTAAAATCATACTAAAACGCGCTGTTACAAGTTATTACTAGGTGTTATTATTTTTTAGTTCTTGTAAGTTTATTTTGTTTAACGTCACTTTAGTAATTTTATTTTATTTTTTCCGTTATTATAGCTCGGTTCAAAATAACCCATATTTGTCCAAATGCCAATAGTTCATGTCTTCACACTGCGCCATATTCAAATTTACCTATCTCGAATATCAATTTTATTTGGTAGTTTAATTTATTTGGAAAAAATATCTAAGAGATGGGGAGAGAGGGTTGAGAGAGGGGTTGTGTTTGTTTGTTTTAACGTCACTTTGTGCCACTAAGGCTAATCGGACGATGTTACAGTGGGAGTCCTAAATTTTTCCTATCCAGGTATAATTAGGATAGGGATCTTTAACGAGTACCTGACATGGTACAGGCCCTAGACCTCCATTTTACGTCCTATCCGAGGGACGGCATAGCCAAGGATTGTTTTCCTTCCTCTAAAATATCCTAAGGCTACCGCTGGGTGAACCTACGACCTTCAGTATTGTAGGTTGCCATGCTAAAGACTACTCCACAGGTGACCCCTTATAATAGTTTTGTTTTATTCGTATAACAGCCTTCATGAACTTCTATTACAAAACTTTTATTAAAAATATTTTATTGAGGTGAAGGTAATAAAATGTGTAAGTGTGAGATTTCATATATTAAAAACAATCGTATTTTATGTACTACCAAATAAAGAGTTATTTGGCCATTTGTATGGATAAGAAAATACAAAAAATTAAATATTTCATCTAAAACATTATTAGGTTTCAATTTCAAATGAAAAACAAACCCATGTATCTATAAGCATGCAAATCACACAACTCGATTTCACTTTCAAAGCCTCCTATTCCCCTGCCGGGAACCCGTGCGGGAATGAACCGTCAACAATAACATTTACTTTATCAATTGAATATGCAACGAGCTAGGGATTCACTCTGTGTTTGTAATTCAAAACCTAGTTGGGAGTTAGGAGGCTGACCTTTCAATGCAATTTCGTTAAAAACGAATAAGTAAATTTAAAAAGTATTGTATTTTTAGGTTATATAAGAAAATATTGCATAAATACAATAATTTTTTTCAGATCTAGCCCGATAACTATTTATAAACGCATCCATTACATGTTAATATTTTTTACTTTCACTTACATATATATGAAATATTTAGTAAAGAAAGTATTGCGAGCGTGAAAAATTTCGACTTCCGGTTTTCAAAGGAAATACATATTTTGGTGTCCCCTTCAGCATTTCGCTTGAGTGCCATTAAAAAGCGTTTTCGCTACATATTTACATAAATAATTTCCTTTATTTACCTTTTTGGCCCTCAGCACCCGGACTACAAGAGTTCGACCGATAGAGCTGGAAGTCTTCGAAATCCCCTCCCATTACCGATATTCTTAGTTCTATTTATTTACATTATTTGCTACGTTTTTGGCCTGAAATCGACTTATCAAGGTTAATTACACCTGTAATGAATCGGGACCACAGATTGTTCTCGACTTATGTAAGAATTCGATATATCGGAGTTGGGCACATCGAGAGTTCGCTTAATTACTGTTATTTTTTTAATTGAAGCGTGGAAATGCTTAAGGGTTTAAAGTTCCTTAGGAAATTTATACAGAAATGATGTGACTTATACCCACTAAGGTGAACTAAGTTCACCGATCAGTGCTTACACCCATGCCATCTTTCATACGTTCAATGAACTTTTCTAACAACAAAACATTACTTATACTCATTTCTGAAGAATGGCTTTGGCACTTATAACAATTTGAAAAAAAAAAAACTTTGTTTTATTTTTTTGGCACTTAGACCCTTATGCTGTTCCACGCTTCAATTTATTTGTTAATATTTAATCATTTTTTATTTTTCAATAATTAATTTATAATTTATTATAATATAATATAATAAAATATAAAAATATATTATAATTTTAAATATTTTTTTTAGAAAAAAAAAAGATTCGACCACAGCCGGGAATCGAACCAAGGTCCTCTGCATCTATGTATGGATATATCGAACAGAGTTGGGAATTGCCTCATGGTTAGCTCAGTGGTAAGAGCGCTGCAACGGTACCTGGGTTCGATTCCCGGCTGTTGTGGATTCTTTTCTCTTCTAGTAAAATTATTTAGATAATATACATTAATGTTTTAATTTATTTAATCATTTTTATTCACTCTGTCACTGCTTTCAATGCGCTATGAGACATTGTTAAAAATATTAATCTAACAAGTACCTATTTTAGGTTTTGTAATTGAGCAGAGAAAAAAATGTACAATTCATTTTATATAGATTCTCTATGTTAAATTGTAAATATATTAATAAGGAGTATTTAGATTTTTATATTGTTTAAATTAAAATGAAAGTTTAAATTATGTAAATTCCCTTCGTAAATATCCGTTGCTAAGCGATCCATCAAAACCCCATTAGTTTCTAATCATCGTTTAGTAATCTCACTCATTTGGAGTTTGACCTATTTAATAAAATAATAATACCTATAATATTATGAGGAAAAATAAACAAAACAACAACGATATAGGGTCATTCAACGCCAGATAAACACTAAGGGTTTGGCCACACATGTCCGCACCGGATCCGCACCGTAGCAATAATACAGGTTATGTTCAGAATATTTTTAATTTAACTTACATATTACCTTTAGTTATGCCTAAAGTGGCCTGTGTCTCACATGTGTGGCTTGAACTTTAGGCATAACTAAAGGCAATATGTAAGTTAAATTAAAAATATTCTGAACATAACCTGTATTATTGCTACGGTGCGGATCCGGTGCGGACATGTGTGGCCAGACCTTAATATGTATCTCACCTTTCAAATTTTTTACTTCAAATTCAGAACGCCCAGTGGTGCATCTTCCGAATAGTCATAGCAGCTTTAAGTGACGTTAAATAAAAAAACAAACAACAAACCTCAACAAAAAATGATATTTTGTATTTTTGTATCGTTGTTTATATTCCGGCACATTCAGTTCTTTGTTATCTTTGTAATAAATCAATCATTACAGAACGAGCGTTCAGCAGCGGCCTTCAAATTAATCTCGACAGGGAATCATTTTTCACTTTGAGACTAAAAATAATAGAACTTCTTCGGTTCGTATTGCTTCTAAAAGAATATAGCGAGTTTGAATTTCTCCTCCAAAAAAAAAAAATATATATAAAAAAAAAAAAAAAAATGTATATATATATATATATATATATATATAAAGTATAAATAATAAGGAACAATGTAAATGTTTGCTTCAGTAAAATATTAAATAATTTCAGTAATATACCGAACTATAAGTAATATAATCAATTGTTTATTTGTTAGCCTTTCTGTTATTTTTTTAAAATCAAAAATAGGTTAACCTAATAGGTTTTTTATAGTTTGTATATTCAAGCAACTTGATCTGAATCAGCTGCATCGACTAAGGCTTACCTCTATCATTCTTATTTATATTATTTCTGAAAGCTGTTTCTTTTTACTTTCACTTACCTATATATGATATATATAAGGGTAAGGGGAAGTATTGCGATCGTGAAAAAATTCTAATTCCCGTTTTCAACGGAAATACGCGTTTTGGTGTCCTCTGAGTCCAAATAGCCATGTGCCGCGAAATGGTCTGTGTGTGTGTGTGAACAGACTAGCTCAAAAACTAGTTCGATTCCCGGCCTTGGTCGAATCTTTTATCTTCTAATAAAATAATTTAAAAATTATCAGTAATTTATTTTGGGCGTGGCCAATCTTTTATTATTAAAAAATGTTTAAATATTATTTTTTCTTCTGTAAAAAATAACTTACACGTGGAATGCCCTGGTATAAAAAGCTGTAATAAATTATTTAATTCTTGAAGGGAAATAGGTCATTCGTGAATTCCCTTTATAATTTTATTAAAACGGGAAAGTTGAAATGTTTCATTCATTGTCCTCCGAGAGTTATTAAGTATTTAATAAGAGGAGGAAAGCTGGAACCCTTCTCCGAATTGTTTCAGAAATGGTGGATTAATTAAGTTTATACTTTTTTTTTTTCTATTTTGAGAGATCGAAGGAACGAAATTAAAAACTATTTTTAGAGAATAATTTAATCATATTGGAAGCACAGAGAAATGAAATTTCGTAATAAGAATCTATTAATAACTGGATTCACTGATAAAAATATCGTTTTTAATTTAGACTTTTCATCATTTAAAACTCAAATGATTTGGCGTTATTAATTTAGAATTTACCAAATTTTTTTATGTGATGGAATGAATCGATTCTCCAGGCATCACTTTCCTGACAGAGGCGGATTTAGCACGAAATTTGGGGGGGGGGGGTACCGCACCCCTTGTCTCATCACCATTTTTGATGAGATTATTACCTTGTATTATAATTACTGCGATCTGAACAACCAAAGTTTTATGTTTAGGGCATAGTAACTACCTAATTAAATTATTCGTTTAAAAATAAGAAAAGCGAAAATATTCTTGGGGGTCATAATCTATAGACCCCCCCCCCTGGATCGCCTATGCTTTTGGTATTGATTATACCAATAACAATGTTATGGGGTTAGTTTCAACTAACTATCCTTAATTATACAACATGTTTCAATAGTTAATCTACTCCGCATGTCCTTTCCCCTTTCTTTCGACTTTTATTGGTTCGTTTCCACCGTCTGAAAAATAATTTGCGCTTGCTGGAAAAGTTAGTAAAACTGCTCATTTTAATGAGTCCTGAACGTGGTTGAACCTCTATTAGGAACAAACTTATTATTAGAATAATTCTGCTAACAATGTATTTATCTAACATCCCCATGTTTCTACTGGGTTCGGATGAATATTTGTGACGAATTTGAATTCCTCCTTCAGTTACGGTTAAGGGGAAAAAACACAAGCTTATGTACCTTCATCGTTTTTCACAATTGTCAACATCTGTCTAAAGGTTTTTCTTGATTATTTTGGCCATAGTAAAGTAGAAGTTTGGAGTAAATGACCATCTTGATAATAAGCGAGTTCCTGTATAGCTAAAATGTTCAAGATTACAAGTTTGAATTCCGGAGTCATAGCATTTTTTATACTTAGTTATAAAATATTTACCTATAACTTCTACGCCTTCAGATACCCTTTCTTTCATTATAACCTTCCCTATTGGGCCCGGTGTGGCTATGCGGTAAAGCGCCGTACTCCCATGCCGGAGCTGCGGGTTCGCGTCCCGCCCTGGGTGGTGCTTTTCTTTCGTAGGAGAAGTATCACCCAGTGCCATGGGTGTTAGTATGGGCAGTATAGGGCTTCAGTGGAAGCCTTAAGTCCCGAAAAAAAAAAAAAAAAAAAAATGAAAAACCTTCCCTCCTTCATCTCATCGACACTTGAGCCATTTAATCTTGCGTGAACTGCCTTGACACTCCACATAAGTTATTAAGCGTCATTAATCCCCCAGTTTCTAAACATTTGAATATCTTTCCTCACGCGACAACTGCATGGCATCTTGCTCACCTCGACTCTGCCTAATGACGTCTACGCCTACGGATTTTTTTTTTTTTTAAATAACAATTTAAAATATTAAGTTTTCCCTCTAACGAACTATCAAATCGAGGGGATCGTTAGGCAAGTATTCCAGAAACCAAAAAGGTTATATTAAATTTCTACTCGATGACTTGGTTAAACAAATAATGTTAGGCCATTCCACGTCAAATTATTCAGCCGAAGTTCAATATTTTACCTTCCCCCTCAGATTTTGATAAAAATTTGTAGATATTAAGTGTGCACGGAAATGAGAAAAAATTCCAATTTTTACCCAATTCCAACAAGTAGTTTCAGAAATAAGGTGATTTGAACTTTTGAGATTTTTGAAGTTCCGATAACGACTTGAGCTCAAAACCAAATTTTACGTGTTAAGACTTTTCTCTGTAGAATGGGTAAATATTGAACTGGAGTTTTTAAAATTTATTCATTAATTCTTCATTTCATACAGAATCCGATGATACCATTGTTCGGTATTTTGATTTTATTTTATTTCATCATACATAATTCTTTTCTTTATTACATTTCACTTTGAATTTGCCACCTTAACTGTCACCGGAGATAGCAATCGCTGGGACAACTATTGGGTTATCAGTGGCATCATGATGGCATTTGGAAGGGTTTAGAATTCCGGGGTCTGCCATTTTTCTTGCGCACTTGCTTTCTGGATGCTGGATAGTAAGCATCGTCGTGTTTGTTCTCCAATTTTTTTTTAAAGTCCGCCGCTGATGGTTTTGTTGGTACCTCTTGGGTGTCAATTTATTACAATTTTCTGCCTCCTGGGTATGAAATTCATAATCATCTTGAAGTTTTCTCTTCAACCATCATTGTTTGCCGCTGGCCGCAAAATTCAAGAAGGACGAGCAACAGGTAAACATTTCCTTCATCCTAAAACATTCCTTCAATGTCTTTTACCCGATTATCCTCATTTCACCCTTGCCCGAAATTCAGAGTCAGCCTACAGCGTAAGCTTGGTTAGTTGCATTAAAGACTTATTTCATTTTTTTTATTTTACAGTTCATTTAATTGTATTAATTGCTTTTCCGAGCTCACCAGAGCGAAATAATTTTTTTATCCCGTGTTCTACGTTAGTGATATTAATCAGATTAATTGTATTTTCCCCTTTTTTTATTTTCACTAAAATTATCGTACAACCATAAATATTAAACTGATAATTTTTCATCCTGGGAAAAACATTCTTAAACATAAAAAATTATTTTTTTCCAAGCAGTAAAGCAGTCATGAAAAAATGCTATGTGCTAAAATCTCTCTGTAACCAGCCTTAAAAACTATATATCAATAGAAAGAGGTACAGATTGGTTTTGAGCTCGTCATCAGTACTTCAAAAATCGCTAAAGTTCAAATGACCGTAATTCTGAAACTACCAGTAGGAATTGGGTAAAAGTAGGCATTTTTTCTTATTTCCGTATGCACTTTATCAAAATCTGAGGGGGGGGGGGGAATTTTGAACTTCGGCTGGATGACACTACGTGGAATGGCCCTGTTCTAAATCCATAAAATAAGGCATGTATAAAATTTCATCACAGCTCTGTACTCAATGTTACTCATTTTAATGGCAAGAGCAAACTGGTAAATCTAAAAGTATTACATATAAATAATAGACAAGAGACAGTATGATTATATAAGGTTGTGTACAAATAACCATTGAATAGGTAAACATGATTAGGGATTAGTCCTTTATATTAATTCCCTCCTTCTTTGTCAGGACGAGAACTTTTTGACCTACCCTCGTATGATTGAGAACCCGAAGATAGACAATTCAAAAGCTGAAGCAAGGGGACATTTAATAAAACTCAGCATTAACCCCCATCCTCTCCATTGACCCCGGGAAACCCCGTGTAGCCCAAATGGCCAGTAAGGGGAAAACCAATAAAAAAAATGAGAAAGTATTCTTTCCAATACTAAATATTATAAAACCTCTTTTAAGAGGAACAAAAGAAAGAAAATGATCTTTATACGAATATTGAAAAACCTTCTGCTTAAAGATTTTGAAAGAAGTAAGGTTTCAAAGAAGGGGTGATGTATTCTACTTTCATAATAATTCAATAAAGATTGTATAACGAAAATAGTTGGTACATAAAACAGCGTTTCCACGCAAACGTTTTTAAAGCAGTCAAATGTATCGATGAATTGTCAGTTAAAATTTGGAATCGATATATTAAGCCATTAAAACCCAGATCGAGGATATGAAATTTTAATAGAATACTCTTCGCTACATTTCACAGCTTTTGAAACTTTTTACGCAAAAACGGCTTACAAATCCTTCTGGCAGCCATCTCCTCATCTGTGTAAGTTACATTTATCTTTTCAACGTTTCGACCCGATTTATTTCTTTTTATCGGGGCTAAATAAGAAAGTAAAAATTAACTATCAAGAAGAGGAAATATATTATTTCTCAAAGCCTTTTTTTTTTTTGTCGGTACGCCATAACTTCCTTAAACCTTACCGACAAGGCATCATTTTAAAGCTTTCTTTAACCGCTAAACCGAAAAAATATACAAATCACTCATCCCTACTTTGGTAATAGAGGTTTGATAATAAAGGTTTCTAAATGGTGTCAATCTTTTCAGGTATTCAAGGATAACATTTTTTATACCCATTTTTTCGATTAACTCCTTCGTTTGCGAGTTGTAAGCGAAAAACTGCAATTCTCAGCGAAGATGGTCGCAGGGCTATCTCGAAGGTGTCATTGTTTTCAGTTTGTCGAGGCGAACATTTTTGGTTATACAATAAACTCGATATAGCGAACGGATAGGGGGTTTGATTTTCATAGTTCGCTATAACGAGATTCGTTATAACCGAGGATTCTTTTTTTTAATATTTGTTTTAGCCAATGGCCGCACTAATTTGGTCATATTTCGAAGGAAATTCATTCATTAGAACTAGTTAAATTAAAACGCCTGTATGTAATTAATTTTTAGATAAACTACTTATTAATTAAACAATGAGATTCATTAATTTACCTGCCAAGTTCACTTGAGAGTTGTTTAGCCTTAGCTTTAATAAGGGGGTCTGAGATTGGTATTTGAGATCTCATGCATTTGTTTAAAGCAATTTATCAATTTTTTTCCAAATATTCATGAGCCGCAGTTTATTTGATGCTGAAGTTAATCCTTAGGCTGCGGTTGAATCTATTTTATCTTTGTTTTTTGTAATGGTTGACAATGTTGATTTTGGAATTCCATATTTTTATCCGATGGTTTTCTTACTTAAAATTCCCGATTCAATATCCTGGAGAATTTTTAATTTTGTCTGGATTTAAAAGGATTTACGTTTGTGACACACTTTTACCAACGAACTCATTGTGTATTAAATAAAACACTATAAACGACTACAGAACAGTGATTCGAATAATACAGAAGTCGAAACAGAACCGAGCTAGTTTTGAGAAAAAAGTCAATGGAATCAGAGATCAAAAGGAAATAGGATTAGATAAGAGTAAAAAAAAACACCTCAATTCTAGAAACTGGAGCTACTTCGTCTTCCCGCAGTCATTCTACGTAATACAGTAAAAAATAAAATAATAAAAATATTAGCAGTTCGTTATAACAGAATATAATAATTCTCAGGCATCAAATTTAGTTCGTAGTTCGCACTAACCGAGGGATTTCGCTATAACGAGGGGTTCAGCTGAAATATAATGGTAATATTGGGGGGATAGTATTTTGGTTCGCTATATCGAGGTGTTCGTTATATCCGAGTTCGTAATAATGAGGGTTTACTGTATACACTTTCGATTGTCGCCTTAGAATTTCACCGAATTTCAAGCAAAAACATGAGATTTCAGTCAATAGAATCAGCGCACCCGCTTTCCGCGAAACTGATACGTGTATTTAAGTATGTGGCGTTTTCAAGGGTGCGTTCTTTCAGTGACATCTATGTCTGTGTAAAACAAACCCACCAAAAATCACAGATGACCATATCGTAACTTCAAACATAGTGTTCAAAGAGTCCTGTAAAGACGTAAATACTGTGTAAATCTCTTATGTTCAAAAAAATAAATAATCTACAATTTAAACACATCTATTCTTTACTTCAGCCCTCACCTATGTCTATTATTTTAAAAAATATACTTAAACTTCATGAAAAAAATGTGAAATAATTTTCTTATCCATTATTAAGTTGATTTATAGAAGACCGACATGAGAGCACAAGGAGAGCTATCCAGCAAGAAAGCTATTCTCCTTTGCGGTCCAGGGTACAATGCACACAAGGGACTCGATGTATATTGTTTGTCAGTGGACCGTGAAATGTCTATTATGTCTTGATATAATAGCAGGGGACATTGGCCAAAATGAAGACCATTATATACTTTATCATATCATAACTTAATAACTTATAAAGGTAATTTTTATTTCTAATAAAAAATTAAATAAAAAAATCTGGTGCGATGCGCGCAACACACAACTTTCACTTACCAACTTACTTACATTAGAAATCGGCATGTTTTTTTAATTGCCGTTTTTATAAATAATATTAAAAAGATGACTTTCATTTTTAATCAAAATCATTAAAGCCGTTTTTGAGATATTCCAAAAAAATGTAAAAATTGGAAAAAAAAGTTATGAAATAAAGAGCCCCCTGCATTTGACCAATTTTGATGAAATGTTGTCTGTCACATTGCGAGCATATACATACATCATATACCCAGTTTGATCAAAATCGTTAAAGCCGTTTTTGAATAAATAAAAAAAACACGTAAAAATGATACAAAATTTATTGAGTAAAGTCCCCCCTCCGGTTAATCAATTTTGATGAAATTTTTACAGTCATATCTCGGGTATATGAATAGATCAAATATTGAGTTTAATCAAAATCGTTAGAGCCGTTTTTGAGAAAATCGAAAAAAACCTAAAAAGTTATTAAATAAAGTACCCCCTCCCTTTGAGCAATTTTGATGAAATTTTTGCTGTCACATCGCGGGCATATACATACACTAAATATCCAATTTCAGGTTCCCACGGTTTATAGTTTTTGAGCTAGTCTGTTCACACACACACACAGACACACACACACACACACACACGCTCAGACCATTTCGCGGGACTTGGTTATTTCGACTCAGGGGGTCCCAAAACGTGTATTTCCGTTGAAAACCGGAAGTCGAAATTTTTCACGATCGCAATACTTCCACTTACTATATATTTCATATATAGGTAAGTGAAAGTAAAAATTATAATACTCTACGTACCGAGACAGTACACATTTTTTAAAAACTTTACTAAGATCATAGCTAGATATTTTCTTTAAATCGAAATAAATTTTGATGGAGAAAATTTATCATAATTATTGTATTTCTCTTGCAGATTTACACGAGCGCTGTAGTGCATCAACCAAATGTGATCTCTTTTTACTTTCTCTTACCTATATATATATATTTTTATTTTTTTTTTTTTGTTCGGTGCCCCTACCTGGCCATTTGTGGCATAAGAGGGGTTACTCTACTGGTGCAACCAACCTATCCTAACTATGGTGGGTAGGTTGAGATTTATTCCTTGGGCCCTCCACGAAATAAAGGTCAATCATCCAAGGGTGGATTCGAACCGCCACCGTTCGGAATGAGATTATCTACACAAATAAAAAGATAATATTTATCCTCGCAAAATAAAAAACGCTTACATTGAAACTTTTATTACAATCGAAAAATAATATTTTAAATTGATTTTGTAAATTTCTTTAGTTGAAATGATTGCTTGAGTGATGTAAGCTTAAATATTTCTTAGAAATGAATAAAAAGTCGAAAGTCGTTCGCATCCCATTATTATTAAAGAAATATTTGATAAGAAAATTAATAGCAATAAAAAAATAAAGAATTTTCGCTCCAATAGGTAGGGGAGAGCGGGGTTGGTTGGCAACAGTTTTCACTTCTTTGATTGTAGAGTCGTTCCTGTTAATATAATCTCAATAGGACTGATACCTCTGTAAACTCTAAGTATCAGAGTACTTCAAGTATTTTTTTCAACACATAATATTTAATACTAAGATCATAGAAAATTGAAGAATTCGTCAATCCATAGTATGCCAATTAACCCCCTATGTGGGGCAGGTTAGCCTAGATGGTGGGGTTGTTTAGCCATCTCATGCAAGTACTGCCTGACACATATTATTGTTATTAAAAGCTGCACTATAATGGTATAATAATTTTGAATCGGTTTTTAACAGCTTTTAAGGGAAAATAGAATGACGATAAAAGAAGATAGAAGATTAGACTGTCGTCACTTTCGGCATAGGAAATATTGCTCTCATTCTCCTCACTGGAACTAAAGACAATTGGTAGTTTCACCTTTTTTTATGTTTACCTTGCTTTTGTGAATTGCTACTGCGCAAAAAAAAACCCAGTTGAAGAGAGCCAACTAACCCCACAGGAGAGGTCATATGAAAGATGGCTGCCAGGACAGGGGAGAACAATCAAACAAGAAACTGGTTAGTCGAAAGATTAGGTTTTTCAAATGAGTTTAGCTCTATGTGAACAGAATCGGAGTCAAATGTTTTGCCATGCCTTTAAACCAAATTTACTGAAAATATAAAAATTAACTGACATGTTGTAAAATCAATCAATGAAGCATACTCTTCTCTAAACTGTTAGCATCGGATTGAAAACTCAGGACAAGACTCCCGAGATCGACCGGGTCACATGGTACAATGGTGGGGCCTTCACAATAGGTGTGACGGAAACTATAAGCCAACCTACCCCCTATGCCAACCAACCCCGCTCTCCCCTATCTAACGAACCACACATAATATAACAGAGATTTAAGGCTTTCCGAACCACAAAAATGGACCGTATCTAAAAAATTTAACTTGAAGAGTTTTATTTTTTTTATGCGCTTATGCATAAAGACAGATAATTTTTAATTTGCTTATTTGGTTTGAAAGATAGGTAAATAAGTTTTCACTCGGAACTGGTAACTTCTTGTACAAAGAAAATCCTGATGAATCAATTTAAACAAATGGCTGGGGGGAAATTCTTCGAATAAAAAATTTCTGTTTTTTTTTTTTTATTCCCATGAGCTTATTGTCGGTATTTAAAGACATTTTGACAATGAAAGACATAAAAACTTCAATGTAAACTTACCTACACATAAAATCGATAAGAAAGTATGAATATATTGTAGACGAGATAACATGAGTAACAG
The DNA here is from genome assembly GCA_911387785.2 of Aelia acuminata. Lineage (NCBI taxonomy): Eukaryota > Metazoa > Arthropoda > Insecta > Hemiptera > Pentatomidae > Aelia > Aelia acuminata. Next base: position 57,053 of record CAJVQU020000032.1, read on the forward strand.
GGTAAGTTGAATATGCACCTTTGTTACGTAAGAACAGTAAAATTTGCCACAAATAGTTAATGATGATACGTCTACGATAATAACACGGGTGTCACCCCCTGTGAGAAAGGGGGGTCGCGTCCCACCCAATATCCATGTGTAGAAAATAAAATTTAATACAATATAATTTTAAAATATTAGTTAATTATAGCGAAGTCTATTGATTGATTATATCCAATTTCTCCATCTGATTCTTTATTTTCACAAATTGGCACTGTGTCGCTTTTTATAAGCATCGTCAGCCTTTTTGTATATTTGATGAATTATATAATTTTTATTTCAGCTTGAACTGTATTGTTTTATGAATCTGTAAAAAAGTTTGATTTCCGGAATTGGTCTCCATTTCTTTTTTAACCAAGCAACTTGATCCTACTTTCCGTCAGCTCGATGAAGCTTATAGAAGTTGATGGAATGCAAAAAATTAGTAGGGTCAGGGTCAGAAAGAGAACTTGGATAAAATCAAGAAATTTCGGTCCAAATCCTTCAACATGAAGCCTTAGCAACTACCTATATTTTAACTGAAAAATAAATTGACTAGTTTTAAGAGACTATAAATATCTTTACAATACATCGTTGGAGGATGAATTAAATGTCCCAACAGTTGTTTTTAGGGGTTATTTTTTCACTTTTTGCCTCTAAAATTTATACCTACCACATCTAGGAGAGTATTGAACCGCCCCCCCCAATAATTTGGTGCTGGTGACGCACATGGCTAATTATGTTTTTTTTTTAATAATAATAGTTTTTTACTCGTTTCTAAGATATTTAAGACTATATTTTGAAATCTCCCTATGAAAATTTTTGTATCATTTTTGGACATTCTGACCCTTTTCAATCAATTACATTCTAATCTCAAAAATATAAAATTAAAATAAAGAGAGAGAGAGAGAGAGAGAGAGAGTGAGAGAGAGAAATATCATATCTATCTAACACGTGACAAAATTAGATAAAACATTTTGACCCGAGATAATTTACAATGACTCGACAGTTTTTGTGAAGGTAGCCAAAAAGATATAGAATCTAATCGAACTCGCTTCTACTATATTAGCCACCTTTGATCCCATATAGTCCCTGTACGATACTATTATTGAGAACTATTTTTTATTTTATTTTGCGTTTATCTAAAGAGTCTCTTTGGCCATTTTTTGGGAGCTAATTTTGTTCTATCCTTTATGACGATTCCTCATTTTACATATGAAACGGCATTCCATGGGCTGTTGGACACAATCTCATAGTCCTAGTCAAATTTGTAAAACATCTGCAGCTATTTTTAATAATGATTTTTTCTGTTTCTGGTCCTATTTTTAAGGGCTTTAGAGACAAATAATTCAAAAACGGGTAGACAAATCTCAGTAATATTTCACAGTTGTTCTAGTAGATACAAGTAGTACACATATACCAAATTTCATGAAAATCTGAGATGGTGAGATTTAAAATGATATATTTTTGTGTTGATTTGACGTGGAATGGCCCTGTTAATAAAAATACAATACATTCATTATTTATTAGTTTAAAAAGAATCAATTACCAAAAAAGAATTGTAAATATCTCAAGGACTGAACCCGCTGTTTTCGTGTAAACTAGACAGATTTGTAGTACTCGAAATGGTTTACTATAATCAATATATATTATAAAGCAAAGTGTACAATGTACGTGCCGATAAAGCTCAAAAGCCACTCAACGTATGTATAATAAAGTTATGTCAGTGTGTTGCTATACAACCCCTAACGGAGAAGAAGGTTTCCGTTTTTCTCTTAAGGGTGTAAAATTGAAGAGAAAAGGACTGGAATTTTAAGCCTCTCGCATCATTTAATTAGCCTACCTGAGAATGACGTACGAGTTTATGAATGAAAAATTTAGTTCAAGCTCCAGGCTACCAGGAAGCGCTAGGGTGTGTTTCGCTCAATGTTTATTGTTCATTCATTCCGTTCAGATTGTAAAGGTTATATATTTTATAGCTGTTCTTTTTAAATTACTAAAACATCAAGCGAAAATAATTAATTTCACCTTTGCGTTCAAAAAAAAAAAAAATGATTTTACATCTCTGCAATCAATTAGAAAACCGCCTGGATACCTTACAAAATTAATTTTCTCATAAGAAGGTTAATTGATTAATGCATTACATTTAATCAATATATAACATATACTTAAGTAAATTTAATACAATATGAGTGAACATTTTTTAGTAGTACAGTACAGCGAATAAAAACAGACATAAAACAAAAAAGAAGAGTTGAATTGACTGATTATAAATTGAAAATAAAAAGTTTGAAGTGTTCTTATTGTATGTAATTATGAAAAATGGAGGTTGAACTGGAAGAAGGGTCTTAAAAAAAAAGTTTCTATGAATCTTCGGTAGTTTCTAAACTTCTGGATCTAACAGGACCATCACAGTAGTCGGCGCTTAATTTGTACTCGAAATATAGTTTTTTAACTAATAGATTTTTCAACAATAAGCTAATAACTTATTATCTGCTCACTGCTTGGAATGGGCTTATACGATTCAGAATCACAGAAACCATCAAAAACGATGCATAACTCGACAAAGTTGCATTAAAAATAATTAATTATTCATTCACCATTTTCAACCCCCTTTAAAGTATATAGGGTTTCTTATTTGGGCGGACTGTGCAGATCTCGAATCTTAATATTGATACCATGTTAAAAGTTTCAAGAAAGTGCTAATTTTGTTCTATATTTCCTTTAATATTAAAGTTTTTCTGTTATTAAAACTACCTTCACAACTACCGGAGCGAAGCCGGGCACCTTAGCTAGTGCACTATAAAACAATATTCACAGAAAATGGATTGAACAAGTTCTTAGCGTGGGGTCTTCATATATCGATTTATCAAATCATGAACAATGTATTCTAAGTTGGAATATGTTTCGGAGAAAATATTACATCTCTTAATGGAAAAATAGAAACATTTTTCACTCTTCCAATAATTTGTATTTGTGGATATGGCGGCTGGCAGAGTTGGGCAAAATGTAGTTACAACTACTAACTTCTAACTACAACTACTTTGGTTTGATTGTAGTTACAATTACTAACTACAGTTTGTAGTTAGTAGTTAACAGCTGGCAACTACATTTTTTAACTAGTAGTTAGTAGTTAAATTTTTCCAACTACCAACTACAAGTTAGAAAAAGTAGTTAGAATATGTTAACTACTAACTACAAACTGTAGTTGGTAATTGCAATTATTTAACTACTAACTACTATCCAAATGTGATGACTATCCAAATATTATTAACTTCGGAATATTAGTTAGCCACTCCTTCAGGTTCCCCCCGGTCTACCCCATTACCTAAGCTTATTATCTCATGACCAGGTATCCATTATCATTAATATTTATTTTAAAGTTTTAGTGAGGGGGGGGGGGGCTCTTTAATATTGAAAGTAGTAACATTATCGTTTTTCTTTCACACGGGGGTCCAATTTTATGTTATCGGGGACGGTGTTTTTGATAAAAATATTCATTTTGTATTTTAGTGACGGGTGGGGGGGGGGGGCGCTCTACAAAATAGTTTGAATTTCGTTTTTCTTTCTCACGTGGGTCCAATTTTATGTTATCGGGGATGGGGTTTTTGATAAAAATATTCATTTTGTATTTTAGTGGCGGGTAGGGGGGGGGGCGCTCTACAAAATAGTTTGAATTTCGTTTTTCTTTCTCACGTGGGTCCAATTTTATGTTATCGGGGATGGGATTTTTGATAAAAATATTCATTTTGTATTTTAGAGGCGGGTGGGGGGGGCGCTCTACAAAATAGTTTGAATTTCGTTTTTCTTTCACACGGGGGTCCAATTTTATGTTATCGGGGACGGTATTTTTGATAAAAATATTCATTTTGTATTTTAGTGGCGGGTGAGGGGGCGCTCTACAAAATAGTTTGAATTTCGTTTTTCTTTCACACGGGGGTCCAATTTTATGTTATCGGGGATGGTGTTTTTGATAAAAATATTCATTTTGTATTCTAGTGGCGGGTAAGGGGGGGCGCTCTACAAAATAGTTTGAATTTCGTTTTTCTTTCACACGGGGGTCCAATTTTATGTTATCGGGGACGGTATTTTTGATAAAAATATTCATTTTGTGTTTTAGTGGTGGGTGGGGGGGGGGGGGTCGCTCTACAAAATAGTTTGAATTTCGTTTTTCTTTCACACGGTGGTCCAATTTTAAGTTATCGGGGACGGTGTTTTTAAAAAAATATTCATGTTGTATTTTATTCGAGGAGGGGGGGGGCGCATTTGAAAATAGTTTGAATTTCGTTTTTCTTTTACACGGGGGTCCAATTTTATGTTATCGGGAACGGTGTTTTTGATAAAAATATTCATTTTGTATTTTAATACCGGAAAGGGAGGGGGCGCACTTTAAAAAAGTTAGATTTTTGGAATTTTTTTCACACAGGAGTCCA
>CAJVQU020000033.1:0-55694 GCA_911387785.2 Aelia acuminata
AATTGCGTAAATATGTTAATCGCAATAAACATAATTACGAGAAAAAACTTCAAGAATTATTCAAAGCACAAGATCAAACTAAAGAAAGAATTGAACAGATTTTGAGTAAGTTTTTAATGATCTATAAGAATGAGATGAAAATAAAAATTGATCGGAAAGTTAATAAAACGCTTGTTTTCACTTTGCACAAACCATACCAGCATAACCAGCAATTCCCAAATAATAAAACTATGCTTGACAGTGCCAATATCAATAAAAATCTCAGAATTTTAAACAAAATTAGTACCATGAGCATTATCAACAAGTACATGGAATTATATAAAGAAAATTTTGTTGAAAATCTAACTGATTCTGACATTCCTAAAAATATTATTAACTTGCTTAGCCTTGGTGAAAATGCCAATCTCTTTCCTATTACCATTAAAAAAGATATCTATAACATAATTGCTGAAACCGAATGTATACTCCAATGCATTAATACTCCGGATAGCCATAAGAACGGATTAAGAAATAACATTGCACGAAAAATTAATAATTTTTTATCTAAGAAAACGTACGAAAGAGACCCCATTGCCCGACTTTTGAAGAAAGATTTTTTACATTTGAAGAAGCTTAAGAAAAATAACCCTAACCTATACATCGTAAAAGCAGACAAGACTAAACGTGTGATACTAATGAAAAAAGAAGCATATGAGCAGAAAATGATATCGTTGCTTGAAGATAACAATGTATATAAAGTATTGGGGAATGATAATAAAGGAGAGCGACTCAAAGAGCTAACTAACAAATGCAACAAATTCGTTGAGAAATTGAATAAAAAGAACTATATTAATGACACTGAAAAGAAAGCACTAATGACATATTCTGTGAACCATCCTCGAATTTACGGTCTTGTTAAATTGCACAAGCCTGAAAAGCCATTAAGACCAATAGTTAACAGCATAAAGGGTCCTACTGAGAAATTGGCAAAGTTCTATAAGTCTTCATTAGATTTCTTAAATAATTCGAATGAATTTGACGTTAAAAATTCTATGGAAGTAAAACAGAAACTTAGCGAACTGCATTTGGATAAAGATGAAGTATTAGTTAGTTTTGACGTTAAATCTCTGTTCACGCAAGTCCCTATGAAGATAGCATACGATATAATTAACGATGAATGGGAAACTATTAAGAGTCACACACCTATAAATAACAAGGCAATTTACATGGAAGGTCTAAAATTAGTGTGTAATAACGGAATGTTCACCTATGATGGTAAGCTCTATATGCAATTGCGAGGTCTACCTATGGGAGGCGTTTTGAGCATAAACGTGAGTGGCATTGTGATGAACAGGCTGTTGAAATGGGCATGTAAAGAACTGAATTTAAAACCCAAACTACTAATTAAATATGTTGATGATATTTTGATGATTATAAACAAAAACCAAATTAATACTATTCACCAAGCATTCAATAATTTTAATGAAAATTTGCAATTTACATGTGAAATAGAGCAAAATAATTGCATTAGGTTTCTAGATATGTTGATAATAAAAAGCAACGACCGACTAACATTTAAATGGACTAGGAAAGAAGAATGCAGCAACAGAATTTTGAATTACTTGTCCTGCCATCCACTGAATCAAAAATTAAATGTAATGAGTAATATGATGAACAAAGCCATAAAACTAACCGACAGTATATATCTGAAAGAGGTAAAGGATCGAATTTTTGATATTCTGAATAAAAACCTGTATCCTAAGAAATTAGTTTCATGCACATGGTACAAAATCATGAATGAAATAAATAAACCAAAGATGCCTACTAACAATAATAATGATGGTCCCCTCCTGGCTCGGTACAGAACACTAACCTATATAAAGCATTTGTCTGAATCCCTTAAACAGAGCTTCAAAGAATATGACATAAATGAAATAAAAATCACTTACAAACCATGCAATAAACTTGATCAAATACTTACCCCGCTCAAAGATAAAATTGCAACTGGTCTTAATTCTAACCTAATTTACAAAATTAATTGCCTGGATTGCCAAAATGCATATATTGGCATGACTACTCAAAATCTCTGCAATAGAATCTATCAGCATAAAAATTCATGCACAGAATACAAAAATAAAAATAAAGGAATAAAAGAACCTAAAACTGCACTAGCTAAACACACTTCCGAGCATAAGCATAGCTTCGATTATAACAAAACTATAATTTTGCATAAAGAAAATTCTGAGCAAAAATTAAAATATCTTGAAGCACTATATATAGCTGCAAACATTAATAAGGTTGTCAATTTTAAAACTGATGCAAGAAATCTTAACAACTTTTTTGCTGAAACTATTAACATTTTAAACCAACAGTAATTTATTTATTCTAGATTTGCCTTTGCTTTTCATATGTTTTTTATATATATTTATAATTCTAGTGCATGATGTTATGTGTGTAATGGGTGTGAGTGTGTATGTATATATGTGTAGATGTAAAATTAAAATTACTTTATTTGAACCTTCTTCAACTTTAATATTGTGTTTAATTTTTCCATAGACCTCATTCAGTTATTATCTCTGTTATCTAAATTTGTTTGAATGTTGGCAACACTGTATATTCCCCTGTTAGCCCTCCTTCCATATGGGAAGGTTTCAGTCTGTTTCTAGCTTGCATGTGAAACTGTTGTAGCCCTGAAGATGCCTGAATAGGCGAAAATTTGGCATGTAACCTGCACTATTAAGTGAATTATTGAAATTATACGAGACTTTGAGGCCTGCATTCTATATCTATAATTGAATAGTCTCTTCCTAAAAGCTTGTTTACTAAATTATTGTGGAGATGGCCCATGAACTCCAACTTATTAAAGCATCATCCATTAAAGACTTAAATTACAAACTTTTTTTTGAAATTCAAACTGTTGTCACTTCGGATACTTTCAGTAATAGAGATATTTGGAACATTATTAATTCATTTACTAAATACGTAAACTCCATTGGTAAAGGTATGTACTTGCAAAGGCATAAATCAAATAACACACTACCAAAGCATTTACTAGATGGCCTTATTAATATAGAGAATTCGTTTAATAACTTATTTTTATCCTCCAAAAAACATATTAACTTTTTTAATAATATAGGTAGTAAATTACTTTCGCTCGATATCAGTCAGTCAAAATGGCTCGTAAATCGCAATAAACATAATTACGAGAAAAAACTTCAAGAATTATTCAAAGCACAAGATCAAACTAAAGAAAGAATTGAACAGATTTTGAGTAAGTTTTTAATGATCTATAAGAATGAGATGAAAATAAAAATTGATCGGAAAGTTAATAAAACGCTTGTTTTCACTTTGCACAAACCATACCAGCATAACCAGCAATTCCCAAATAATAAAACTATGCTTGACAGTGCCAATATCAATAAAAATCTCAGAATTTTAAACAAAATTAGTACCATGAGCATTATCAACAAGTACATGGAATTATATAAAGAAAATTTTGTTGAAAATCTAACTGATTCTGACATTCCTAAAAATATTATTAACTTGCTTAGCCTTGGTGAAAATGCCAATCTCTTTCCTATTACCATTAAAAAAGATATCTATAACATAATTGCTGAAACCGAATGTATACTCCAATGCATTAATACTCCGGATAGCCATAAGAACGGATTAAGAAATAACATTGCACGAAAAATTAATAATTTTTTATCTAAGAAAACGTACGAAAGAGACCCCATTGCCCGACTTTTGAAGAAAGATTTTTTACATTTGAAGAAGCTTAAGAAAAATAACCCTAACCTATACATCGTAAAAGCAGACAAGACTAAACGTGTGATACTAATGAAAAAAGAAGCATATGAGCAGAAAATGATATCGTTGCTTGAAGATAACAATGTATATAAAGTATTGGGGAATGATAATAAAGGAGAGCGACTCAAAGAGCTAACTAACAAATGCAACAAATTCGTTGAGAAATTGAATAAAAAGAACTATATTAATGACACTGAAAAGAAAGCACTAATGACATATTCTGTGAACCATCCTCGAATTTACGGTCTTGTTAAATTGCACAAGCCTGAAAAGCCATTAAGACCAATAGTTAACAGCATAAAGGGTCCTACTGAGAAATTGGCAAAGTTCTATAAGTCTTCATTAGATTTCTTAAATAATTCGAATGAATTTGACGTTAAAAATTCTATGGAAGTAAAACAGAAACTTAGCGAACTGCATTTGGATAAAGATGAAGTATTAGTTAGTTTTGACGTTAAATCTCTGTTCACGCAAGTCCCTATGAAGATAGCATACGATATAATTAACGATGAATGGGAAACTATTAAGAGTCACACACCTATAAATAACAAGGCAATTTACATGGAAGGTCTAAAATTAGTGTGTAATAACGGAATGTTCACCTATGATGGTAAGCTCTATATGCAATTGCGAGGTCTACCTATGGGAGGCGTTTTGAGCATAAACGTGAGTGGCATTGTGATGAACAGGCTGTTGAAATGGGCATGTAAAGAACTGAATTTAAAACCCAAACTACTAATTAAATATGTTGATGATATTTTGATGATTATAAACAAAAACCAAATTAATACTATTCACCAAGCATTCAATAATTTTAATGAAAATTTGCAATTTACATGTGAAATAGAGCAAAATAATTGCATTAGGTTTCTAGATATGTTGATAATAAAAAGCAACGACCGACTAACATTTAAATGGACTAGGAAAGAAGAATGCAGCAACAGAATTTTGAATTACTTGTCCTGCCATCCACTGAATCAAAAATTAAATGTAATGAGTAATATGATGAACAAAGCCATAAAACTAACCGACAGTATATATCTGAAAGAGGTAAAGGATCGAATTTTTGATATTCTGAATAAAAACCTGTATCCTAAGAAATTAGTTTCATGCACATGGTACAAAATCATGAATGAAATAAATAAACCAAAGATGCCTACTAACAATAATAATGATGGTCCCCTCCTGGCTCGGTACAGAACACTAACCTATATAAAGCATTTGTCTGAATCCCTTAAACAGAGCTTCAAAGAATATGACATAAATGAAATAAAAATCACTTACAAACCATGCAATAAACTTGATCAAATACTTACCCCGCTCAAAGATAAAATTGCAACTGGTCTTAATTCTAACCTAATTTACAAAATTAATTGCCTGGATTGCCAAAATGCATATATTGGCATGACTACTCAAAATCTCTGCAATAGAATCTATCAGCATAAAAATTCATGCACAGAATACAAAAATAAAAATAAAGGAATAAAAGAACCTAAAACTGCACTAGCTAAACACACTTCCGAGCATAAGCATAGCTTCGATTATAACAAAACTATAATTTTGCATAAAGAAAATTCTGAGCAAAAATTAAAATATCTTGAAGCACTATATATAGCTGCAAACATTAATAAGGTTGTCAATTTTAAAACTGATGCAAGAAATCTTAACAACTTTTTTGCTGAAACTATTAACATTTTAAACCAACAGTAATTTATTTATTCTAGATTTGCCTTTGCTTTTCATATGTTTTTTATATATATTTATAATTCTAGTGCATGATGTTATGTGTGTAATGGGTGTGAGTGTGTATGTATATATGTGTAGATGTAAAATTAAAATTACTTTATTTGAACCTTCTTCAACTTTAATATTGTGTTTAATTTTTCCATAGACCTCATTCAGTTATTATCTCTGTTATCTAAATTTGTTTGAATGTTGGCAACACTGTATATTCCCCTGTTAGCCCTCCTTCCATATGGGAAGGTTTCAGTCTGTTTCTAGCTTGCATGTGAAACTGTTGTAGCCCTGAAGATGCCTGAATAGGCGAAAATTTGGCATGTAACCTGCACTATTAAGTGAATTATTGAAATTATACGAGACTTTGAGGCCTGCATTCTATATCTATAATTGAATAGTCTCTTCCTAAAAGCTTGTTTACTTAGTAATTATGGCTAATAATATATCAGAATCTATAAATAGAAGAGCAAAAGAAATCATAGCAGATTTGTTACCAGCAAAATCAAAAGATGACGAAGAGTATAACAAACAAACAACCAAAATTGTACTTTTAACATTTCTATAAATAAAAATTAAACGAACTAACTTTTTTTAGCATTTTGAAATATATCAGTTGTATTAAATGAAACACACATATGTTCATCTCTCTTTATTAACTTACATAATAACATAACGTAAAACAATCCATACATTAAACATTCATCATGTCCCCATAACCACAAGATAACCTTCTAACAAAGAGGTACACTTAACCAAAAGAAAATCTTGTTTTTGATTAATGTTATATCGTATTAATATTTATTGTAGTTTGATGAAAAATAGCGTTCGTGCCTCGGGCCAAAGTGCTTTTGCAGGCCCTCGAACTTTTCATGACCTCGACTACGTCTCGGTCAAAAAATATCTCGGGCCGGCAAACGCCCACTTTCGGCCCTTGGTACGAAATATACTATTACGGCTTAGCGAACTGTCTGACAGTTAATTTAGACAATACATTACTTGTACTCTAAGCGTGAAATAAAAACCAAACAAAAAACGTAATAATAATTTATTTATAAATACAAAGGAAAATATACAATAATACCTATTAGAAAAATAAATAAATTTAATTCTTCAAAATATTGCGTTGAAATGCGTTCTAATAAAATAAGAGGATTTGAGAAGAGAGAGAGAGAGAGAGAGAGAGAGAGAGAGACAAAAAAAAATTCAAGTCAAGTGTTTAAGAAATATAACAAGATCAGAGTAGAATTAAATTGCAATCTTAATACTGAGGAGGAAATCATATATCTAAAAGAACTGGATAAAGATGAGAATATTAAGGGAGGTGTTGGATAAAATAAAAGGAATTCTATAAATGAAAAAATAAATAAAGATTATTTTAATAATTTAACTCTACATAAAAAAACGGCATGTGGTTATATAGGATTTGGAAACAAACCTTGAAAAAAAAAAAAGAAAAAAAAATTAAGTAAAATTAAAATAAATGATGTAAACCATATGGATTCATCCTCGTTATATCGATGAGCCCACACACGACACTTCGAATTCACTATCCTACGGCACTCTATTTTAGAAGGGGCATTCAGAAGTCCGGTGAACCCATGTGTCAGGTCAATCTTAGTATAAAAAAAAAATACTTGAAAATAACCCAAAAATCTTACAGTCTCACGTTTCCAAAGCTAGCTGATTTAATTTTATATTAATTTTGCATAATTTATTTTAGTAAACAAGTTTTTAAGAAGTTTTTAGGAACCTGTATCCCAAGAAATTAGTTTCGTGCACACGGTACAAAATCATGAATGAAATAAATAAACCAAAGATGCCTACTAACAATAATAGTGATAGTCCGCCCCCCCCCCCCCCCTGGTTGGGTACAGAACGCTAACCTATATAAAGCAATTATCTGAATCCATAAAACAAAGCTTCATAGAATATGACATCAATAAAATAAAAATCACTTACAAACCATGCAATAAACTTGATCAAATACTTACCCCGCTCAAAGATAAAATTGCAACTGGTCTTAATTTTAACCTAATTTACAAAATTAATTGCCTGGATTGCTAAAATGCATATATTGGCATGACTACTCAAAATCTCTGTAATAGAATCTATCAGCATAAAAATTCATGCACAGAATACAAAAATAAAAATAAAGGAATAAAAGAACCTAAAACTGCCCTAGCTAAACACACTTCCGAGCATAAGCTTCGATTATGACAAAACAATAATTTTGCATAAAGAAAATTCTGAGCAAAAATTAAAATATCTTGAAGCAATATATATTGCTGCAAGCATTAATAAGGTTGTCAATTTTAAAACTGATGCAAGAAATCTTAACAATTTTTTTGCTGAAACTATTAACATTTTAAACCAACAGTGAATTATTTATTCTAGATTTGCCTTTACATTTCATATGGTTTATATAAAAATAAATTTATAAGTCTAGTACATGATGTTATGTGTGTAATGGGTGTGAGTGTGTATGTATAGATGTAAATTTAAATTACTTTATTTGAACCTTTTTCAACTTTAACATTGTGTTTAATTTTCTATAGACCTTTTTGAGTTATTATCTCTGTTTTCTAAATTTGTTTGAATGCTGGCAACACTGTATATTTCCCTGTTAGCCCTCCTTCCATATTGGAAGGTTTCAGTCTGTTTCTAGCTTGCATGCGAAACTGTAGTAGCCCTGAAGATGCCTGAATAGGCGAAAATTTGGCATGTAATCTGCATGATTGTGAATTATTGAAATATACGAGACTTTGAGGCCTTGCATTCTAGATCTATAATTTATTTTTGAAGAGAATAGATTGGTCTCGGCTGGGAGCAGAAACTGAATCTCCCGCGTTACATGCGCGATACGCTATCCACTGCGTCACCGAGCTGGCTTCCAAGCCGAGCCAGTAAACGAAAATTGTCCACCCCCGCGCATAAATTCGCAAAACATGCGAGATCCTGGGTGAGGAGTCTTAAGAGATTGGCTCGGTTTGGAAGCGAAGAGTAAACAATATTATTGAATATTTTTGAGTTTTTGTAAAAGTTTTGTTATTTATTTCGTTTATCTAGGAAGAATATTTCTGTAGGGTATTATGTATTCAAAAGTATTAAATTAGCTGATGTTTCTGTTAGGGTCATTCCATATCAAGTGGACCAAAGTGCTTACTCGATCATTTTAGAAAAAAAATATAATTTTACCACCAATTACGTATAGAATCAGTAGTTCAAATCAATTTTTTAAAAAATTTTAGGTGAGATTTTTATGAACTAGCCCACCAGAGATATTAGAGCCTAAAGTTAACAAAAATTAATAATTGTGAAGTTTAAATATTTATAATAAAATAAGGTAACGAATATTCGGGGTAGGAGTACTTTTACTGAAAGCTACTTACAATTAGGTTTATTTTCATGCCAAAAATCAGCTTTGATGTACATGCCCTTATACCCAAAACTTACCCACAAAAACGGTGTTTTGAGAATTTAAAGCAGCTTTTTTAATAGCACTTTTCAAGTATTGGACTTCAAAATATTCAAATAATAAAGTGAACACGAAATATAGAACACACTTTAAGGAAAACAATCGTGTTTGAATTATTAGTCTATGATTTACCAATCTTGAGAAAATGATTTTTTCTTCATTGTTAAATAAGCACAAAAATGACCATAATCAAAAATTCATAGCTATCAAAGTACTCAAATATACAGGTTCAAATTTCTTACAGTAGGTTTATGTTGCATCTAAGCATAACATATAAAAAAATGAGATTTTCATTAATTGGCCCACCACAGATATTTGCGCTTAAAGTTAACAAAAAATTCAAAAATGGGAAGCTTAAAAATTCATAAAAAATAAGGTAACGAATATACGGGTTAAGAGTACTTTTAATGAAAGCTACTTAGTTAGTTTTATTACCATGCCAAAAATCAGCTTTGATGTACATCCCCTTATACCCAAAACTTACCCTCAAAAACGGTGTTTTGAGGAATTAAAGTAGTTGTTTTCAATAGCACTTTTCAAGTATTGGATTTCAAAATATTCAAATAATAAAGAGAACACGAAATATAGAACAGACTTTAAGGAAAACAATTGTTGTTTATGGAATTATTTATTCTAAATTCCTGGTTTTGGCTCATATTGTCTAAATTATGTTTCATTATTTATAGTTATATTGTCATGTGGCATTATTTATGTATTGTTAAAATAATTCATTATTGTTCAGAAAGTCTGGTAATTAAACATTGTGATTGTTCTGAGAATTGCAAGCTAACTTATTTCTTAGCTTAAACCAATTTTTACTGTAACATTTTTGGTTACTCCGGGCCTGAATAATATTGATTCAGAATGAACAATGAAGAGGTGAGACGTCTTAGAAGCCGAGACATCCCATTAAATCGGAGACAGGAAGACGATGTTGAAGTCCAACAGCACCAAGGTATGAACATTGGTAGTAGCCAGAGAGGCTCTAATAATTTTGGTTCGCAGGTAGCTGTTGGCGAAGACATGACTTCACAAATCCGAGGCGAAGAAGTAACGTCGAGGCACGGTAGTAACGTCTCTAAAAGAACAGAACTACAGTCCCAACTAGAGGAAGCTGAAGCAGCCTATCGTTATAGGAAAAGAGCGCGGGAGTTGGCGAGGATGAAGGAGGAGCTGGAGGAGGAGTACCGTTTGGAGCGACTGCGGAGAGCGGTAGAAAAGGCTAGTTATGGAGTTAGCAAGATTAGCCAAGCTTCCTCGGTACCTAGTCCTTATAAGGAATCTACCAAAAACAAAGTAAGGGATTGGGTAAGCAAACACAATTACCTAATAGATGAGGAAGAAGGATTACGGGAGGTTCCTCCTGAATTTACTGATAATTCTAGACAGCCATCCCCAATGTCGCGACCACGGTCTACAATTTCGGCCCAACCTAAATCTCCAATTAATAATCCTGTTTGTTTAAATCCCTGCCAACAGCCCCATTTTTCTATGGAGACTTATCTAGCGCGAAAATCTGTAGGAAAAGCCCTTCCATCATTTAGCGGTGACCCCTCGGAGTGGCTACATTTTATTACTAGTTTTCGTAATTCAACGAACATATGTAAATTTTCTGAAGCGGAAAATTTACAGCGAATTAGTAAAGCTCTTACAGGTAGGGCAAAAGAATCTGTGAGATCCCTATTATGTGTTCCCAATTCGGTTAATAAAATTATACAAATTTTAGAGCTACAATATGGTCGTCCAATCATTATAATAAATAACCTTATTGAGGAAGTTAAAATGTTTCCTAGATTAGCAGAGGATAATTTGCATAGCCTTTTGGATTTAGCTACTAAAGTATACAATCTGACTGTAGCGATCGAAGGCCTAGAGGAATATCAGTTTTTTACTAACCCTCAGCTTATAGACGAAATCGTAAATAAGCTAAATGCTAATATAAAATTACAATGGGGAGGAACCGTTGTTAAGTTAGGAAAAAGGGCTGATCTTAGGGATCTTAATGATTTTCTTTATAATAAGGCAGTCGCTGTTAATCACGCTTCATCTACTTCACCATGGAAAATAAATTCTCGTAAAATTCATGCAATAACAGAGGTTGAAGATAAGCGTGTAGATGAAAGGTGCAATTATTGTAAAGGAAATCATAAGATTATAAACTGTGAAAGATTTTTATTACTTTCTGTATCCGATAGACGTAAATGGGTTGGTGAGAAAAGGTTATGTTTTTTATGCATGGGCAAATTTCACCGAGCAGCCAAATGTAGAACTAAGAATCGCTGCGGAGTGGGAGATTGCAAAGCTTCTCACCACTCGTTACTCCATCTTGAAACAGAAGGTAATGCTACTGGCACAGGTTCTAACAGTGTAGTTGCCTACAGCACAGGCAATTCGGCCTCCACGTTATTGAAGATACTCCCAGTTCGTGTAAAGGGTCCCTTGGGTAGTACAGTTGTAACAGCCTTGCTTGACGAAGGTGCTGATTGTACCTTAATAGACAGCAAGCTGGCAAAGTCTTTAGGGTTAAAGGGGAAAAGGTCTCCTTTATGTATTCAGTGGATACAAGGGGAAACAAGATCGGAAAATGATTCGGAGGAGGTTGATTTGTCAATTGGGGGAATAAATAATAAAAGTAAGGTTTATAACCTCACAGGTGTTCGAACTGTTAATAATTTATCATTGCCAAGACAACAAATTAACCTGAAAAAATTAAAAAATTCGTGGCCTCAAATAAAATATATTCCCCTTAATTTTCGTGATGAAGCTCCAAAATTATTAATTGGCCAAGACCACTGGAGCATTATAGAAACCTGTAAAAGTCGGCGTAAGTCTTGGAATGGTCTCGGGCTTAGCAAGACAAGATTGGGTTGGGTCCTTCACGGAAGGGCTGACAATCGTACGCAATCGGTCATTTGTCACCCCCTGCATTTATGCCAGGTTCAAAAACCCGGCGAAAACTTACAGCAGCTATTAGCCGAAAATTTCAATATTGATAGCTGTTATGAGATGGAAGATATTTTTAATAAATCTCTATCGATGGACGATCAAAAAGCTGTAGCAATTTTGAATAAAACGGCCAAATTAGTAGGTGAAATAGCAAGGCTAACGAATCCTGAGCGATGGAGGTGGGTGCCAGGTACATTAAATCCAGCTGATTGGGCGACAAAGGATAAAACGTGTAATTTGGAGCAATGGTTTAAGGGTCCAAAATTTCTGCAAGGTGGAGAAGGAACGTGGCCAATTTCCCCTGACACCGAAATGGACGCTGGAAATTTGTGTGAGCTAGAGCGGATGAATTTAGTTCTTTCTACTCAACCGGGGTTTGGGTTTTTACCAGACATCAACCGTTTTTCGAACTTTTCTCGATTAATTAGAGCATCGGCTTGGACCCTGAGATTTATTGAATATATGAAGAAATGTCTCTTAGGATGTAATTCTCAGAGCTTTTCCACAAAATTTCATTTGTTACCTGTTGAAGAACATTCGGCTGAAGTGTTCTGGTGGAAACATCTTCAGCTGCTCCATTTCTCTCAAGAAATAACGTGTTTGAAGGCTGGAAAAGCGGTGCATTCTAGGAGTAAGATTTATCGGCTCAGTCCCTTCTTAGACGACCAGGGGGTCTTACGCGTTAGAGGGCGAATCGGAAAGGTTACCGATGTTCCTTACGACTCAAAGCACCCCGTCATCCTAGATTCACGTAATCGTTTCGTAGAACTTCTAATTGACAAATATCACAGGAAAGCCAATCATCAAGGGCAGGAGTATGTGATGAATGAGCTACGACAAATCTTTTGGATTTTAGGTCTTCGTCGAGCAGTAAGGCGTTCTTGGCATCGTTGCCTTCTATGCGCAAGGGAGCGGTCGAAGCCATTTCAACAGCCTATGGGTCCCCTCCCTATCGAGAGACTTCGTCATAATGCTCGCCCTTTCACAAATGTTGGACTGGATTATTTCGGACCACTGATGGTGACAGTGAAGCGTTCTAAGGAGAAACGTTATGTAGCTTTGTTTTCATGCATGACTACTAGAGCTATCCATCTAGAGCTCATCCGAGATCTCACGGAGGGAACCCTTCTAGCAATAAGAAGGATTTCTGCAAGAAGAGGATATCCCGAGAAGATTTGGTCAGACAATGGAACCAATTTCCGTGGAGCAGAAAAAATAATCAAGGACTGTTTGAAAAGGATGGACCAGGACACTATGGCGCAAGAACTTAGTAGCCATCAAATAGAATGGAACTTCTTGCCCCCTGCGGCACCTAACATGGGAGGAAGCTGGGAGAGATTAATCCGCTCGGTTAACAAGTCCTTGACGCATATCCTCAAATGTCAAGCTCCGAGAGAAGATGTTTTAAACACACTGTTGGTGGAAGCTGAGAACCTGATAAACAGTAGACCAATAACCACGGTATCAGATGATCCAGAAGATCCTGAGGCTTTGACACCAAACCATTTCTTCCTTGGATTTAGCAATGGCTTGCCTCGATGGGCCCCCAATGATGAGAACTTTGACCTGCGTAAAAGATGGCAGTTAGCACAGCAATTAGGCGACAACTTCTGGCGCAGATGGCTGAAAGAATACCTACCGAGCCTAATAAAGTCATCACGTTGGTTCGGGAAGACTGAAGAGATCAAGATTAATCAGCTGATCTATCTAGCAGAACCCAAAGAGCGACGACGTGTATGGAAGCCTGGAAGGATTGTGGCGGTGTATCCTGGAGCCGACGGGAGGACGCGAGTCGTGGATGTGAAGACCAGCGAAGGGATCATCAGGCGTCCGGTTACCAAGCTTCTTCCTCTCCCGCCTTCTGGCTTGTAGCTGCCGCTACTAAGGGAGGGAGGATGTTTATGGAATTATTTATTCTAAATTCCTGGTTTTGGCTCATATTGTCTAAATTATGTTTCATTATTTATAGTTATATTGTCATGTGGCATTATTTATGTATTGTTAAAATAATTCATTATTGTTCAGAAAGTCTGGTAATTAAACATTGTGATTGTTCTGAGAATTGCAAGCTAACTTATTTCTTAGCTTAAACCAATTTTTACTGTAACAATTGTGTTTGAATTATTAGTCTATGACTTACCAGTCGTGAGAAAATGAGTTTTCTGTGTGAGCTTAAAAACTCAAAAATCGCCCTGAAATGTGAAACAAAAATGGCTGCCATTTTTTGACGGTTGATCCTAAACATTTTTAAAAAATTGATTTGAACTACTGATTCTATACGTAATTGGTGGTAAAATTATAATTTTTTTCTAAAATGATCGAGCAACCACTTTGGACCACTTGATATGGAATGACCCGTTACAGGTTTGAAAAAAAAAAATGATTAAAGTTTGATTATATTAGGTACCTTATTACAAATTATTACTTTAATAGAAAAACCATAGAGAGAAAGAGTTCAAAGAAATTTCCACGAGTAAGTCTCTTAAAAGAAGGTTTTTTAACCTAATTTTTTTCATTTATAACAATTTTAGATAGTTGGAATCCTTAGTATATAGTATAGTATAAGGCATCAAAGATTTAACAAAATAAGAACACTTAAGCGCGAACACGTATGTTTTTCTTTTCCTCATAAAGTACACTGCTGGGGAGCTGTGTATTTGCTCAGTTGTACATGCTCCATGCAGTAGTCATAATACATGTATCAATACAATTATTTCATTATTACAATTATGAATTTTATATCGATCCATTATTAAAATTATGAATTTGTGAAATATTTTGGTATGGAATTAATTAGTTATTAAAGGAAAGACAAAAACAATATCATCAACAATTTGAAGGACAATTAATAAACATTATGGTACACCTAACATTACATATAACACAAAAGCATAGAATAACATGAAAAAATTCAAAAAATAAATCACAAAAAATTTAATGGATAAACAAATGAAAGTAAATACAAAAACACAAAATGTCCGACTTTTCAATTTTCTAGGTCTACTTCAGGAAGTTGAAAATCAATTTCATTAATAAATTTAGAAAATATTTATACTATGCATTAAAATTAATTATTTTTCAATTATGATTTGAAAAATGCATAGATAGCGAAGGACAGTACTTCGAATAAAAAATTATGTATCATTTTTACACAATCAACTCTTATTTGCTATTTGAAAAATTTCGGTTTCATATTTACACACCTGGTATATAAACCTTTAAAATTTTAGATTTCAGCGGCCCGCAGTGGGAAAGGATTATCCGGGAAATGGGAAACTTGAGCAGAAAGTGGGACCTTTTAAGACCCTGAAAGGACTTTACCAATTCATGGGACCTCGAGCTCAGCGCTTAGGACCCCATAAAGGCAGCTACTTATATTATCAGCCCATGTCTTTTTCACTGCACCGATTTACATTACTCTCTTTCTCTCTCTCTCTCTCTCTCTCTCTCTCTCTCTCTCTCTCTCTCTCTCTCTCTCTCTCTCTCTCTCTCTCTCTCTCTCTCTCTCTCTCTCTCTCTCTCTCTCTCTCTCTCTCTCTCTCTCTCTCTCTCTCTCTCTCTCCCACACTCTCCCAATCTAACTCTATCTCTCTCTCTGCAAATAGTTCAAATTATTTTTATGTTCAACGTGTTAACATAAGGGGAGTGTAGCCGATATTGTACCGCCTCTTAAATCGTACCACCGCGAATTTTTATAGAATGAGTGATGCTGAAGCGCTATAGCGGAGTGTTTGTTTGTTCTTTATAGAAATCCTTACCGTTTGTCCTAAATTCTCCAAATTTCGCTCAGTAGTTCTTTCATACAAGGTGCGAACACCTGACCATATTAAAATTGCATAACTTTAGCCGATCTCTGGGTATATTCTTTATTGTTATAAAATCGTTATGATCTCGCTTTACATTGTTTTTTTTTTACGCAATCGACCGTAAAATATAATTCCCCGGGTGAAACCGGGATATAGTCGTAAATAGTATTGTGTAAAAAGGGTTTGGTGTTAAGTTTACGGTTAAATATTTATCAACCCCATCTTTTTTTTTTTTTTTTACAACATCTTTTAGCTCCTCCTTAATCTCCTCTATTGTTGCATGTTGTTCACTCCTTTGGAATAATGTAGGGAGCAATGGGGATCAACTTCAATTTGACCACCAACATTTTTTATTTCTAACAAGGATTCCGTTTGTTTTTTATTATTTACTTCAAGAAATATATTACCGTGTTTAAGTTTCTAGTATACATCCGAAATTTACTATTGTTGAATAGTACCCACATTCCAGTAGAATAAACGGAAACAATTGTAAATGAGAAAAAATGTTATCAGTTCCCTTACTGGTAGCATTCAAGTACGCCATTTTCCAAAAATATAGTCTATTTTTATTAGTTATAGAAGGGAGGGTGGTAAGTGAAAGTTATGTGACTGAATAAGATGAAGTTTTTGAAATTTAATATCATATTTTTTGTAATGCTTTTTAAAGATAATAGTATTTTTTAATAATTTATAATTGAATATATCATCTTGAATTAAATGCCCGCTTGATATAGAAGGAGCCCGCTGGTAGACACCCCACTACACGGCTATTTAATTATATGTTTTCAACACCTCCAACCGACTGTGTATCAAATCCTCAACTTAATTGAGCCGTATATTAAAACACGCATGGATAAACCTCTCCCTTTATTATTTCACTAAAGGCGTATTTCAGTATTAAATTCTATATATACACACACACACATATATATATATGCTTATATACTGGAATAGCAACTATTTCAAACCTAAAAACCCTTTCGGAATCTGAAACCGTTTATATTTTCTATTCCTATATCTATTCGAATATTCAAATAATAATAGAAAATATAGTTTTTTCTTTTCTTTTTTTCCTAGGTGGATGACATTGGTGCAGAGTTAGGCGTATTTAAATACAAATGTAATCATGATTATGACTAATAATACAAAATGTGAATAATGATTGTAATCATAATTCGCAAATCATTCTTTAGCGCGGAATCATTAATCATGAAGTGTATTAATCACTGGTCGTGGAGTATTCATGAATATAATGTATTCAACAATCATGAATGACCGTTATTCATTATTGAATGTTAGTCGGTAATCATGATTGAGAAGAAATCATTAGTCATGATTACTCATTAATCATGACTAATGGGAATTCACTACTCATGATAACAGATCATTCATTAATCATGATTACAAAAAAAAATCACAATTCTGAGTCTTACTAATCATGAAAGATGATTGAAAATTTGTTTGCTCTTTCCATTCTTGTCAATAGACCTTTAACAATACCCATTGGAATTAGGGTCTAATTCTTTACTTGTGACTTCAAATGCAGGTGACTACACTTACTGTTAGGACTTGTCCTTGCTCATTAGGACAACTTTTAATTCAGAAATGCATCCTCGTCTTTTAAATTCAAATGAATAATGATTATGAATATATCATATTCATGATTGATGATAGGTGAAATTTTGTTATTTATAATAGATGAATATTAGGTATCCATATTGATGAATATTATATTAATCCTAGCTCATGAATAATGACTAACTAAATTTATCAGTATTCGTTACTCATGAATAACTGAATATTCATAAGTTATTCATTATTCATTTCAAATGAATACCATAAACCCTAAAAAATCATTAAAAATACCTCGCACTGATTATGAATAATGGTTATTCATTATCAATTTGTTTTATGAATACAATTATTCATATTCATTAATCATATTTCAGATTACAATTTGCCCAACTCTGCATTGGTGTTACCCTTACAGCCAGGTCTCGCATATTTGTATATTACAATATATGAAGAAAATTATTTTATCTAATCATAGTATATAATAATACGAGTTCATACGTCCTTTAATATTTTGTTTTTCAATAAATGCTATTTATCTATTTACTGCTACAATAAAATTATCTTGTATTGATATCTTATCTGTTATTCTACTCAGTTTAACTATTACACATATTTATTTATGGATTTTAAATTTATGAAAGAATTTACTATTTTCAGTTAACTTTAATAATCATATTCACACGTCATATTATCTTTCATAACTAACTCATTGAACAATAATTCTCTTTGTTTAGAGTACTCCGGGTCAGAGTTGGGCAAATTGTAATCTGAATAATGATTAATGAAAATGAATAATTGTAATCATAAAACAAATGAATAATGAATAACTATTATTCATAATCAGTGCGGAGTATTTTTAATGATTATTGAGTATTTATTGTATTCATTTGAAATGAATAATGAATAACTGGTATTCAGTTATTCATGATTAACGAATACTGTTAAATTCAGTTAGTCATTATTCATGAATAAAATATATTCATGAGCTAGGATTAATATAATATTCATTAATCATGAATACCTAATATTCATTAATCATGAATAGCAAATATTCACCAATCATCAATCATGAATATGATATATTCATAATCATTATTCATTTAAATTTAAAAAATGAGGATGCATTTCTGAATTAAAAATTGTCCTAATGAGCAAGGACAAATCGTAAGAGTGGGTGTAGTCAATTGAACAGCATTTTAAGTCACAAGTAAAGAATTAGACCCTAATTCCAATGGGTATTAGTAAAGGTCTATTGACAAGAATGGAAAGAGCAAACAAATTTGCAATCATCATTCATGATTAGTTAGACCCAGAATTATGATTCTTTTTGTAATCATGATTAATGAATTTATATTATTCATGATTAATGAATGATCTGTAATCATGAGTAGTGAATTCCCATTAGTCATGATTAATTAGTAATGAGTAATCATGAATAATGAATTCTTCTTAATCATGATTACTGACTAACATTTAATAATGAATAATGGTCATTCATGATTGTTGAATACATTATATTCATGAATATTCCACGACCAGTGATTAATACAATTCATGATTAATGATTCCGCGCTAAAGAATGATTTGTGAATGATGATTACAATCATTATTCACATTTTTGATTATTAGTCATAATCATGATTACATTTTTTTTTAAATATGCCCAACTCTGCTCCGGGTATACCATTATAATATGTTCTAGAGTCTCGTTGTCACCACATTTCTCGCAATGAGTGTTATCTGATAAACCTATTTTGTGTAAATAATTATTGCAAATTCCATTGTTTTTCTTAGTCTAATGTATGTTTTTATGTTGTCTTTTCGGATGTTTGCTTGTGAGAACCAGGATTTTCGAAAGATTTGGGGAAATAAATTTTTATAAAATTGCCCCGCGGGATTTCCTAGATATTGTTTTTGCCAATTTTCTATTACACCTAGTTTAACCATTTTGTAATAATCCGTGTAATGCATTTTAGTGTCTACCGGTTAGCCATTCGTAATGGCTAGCTTAGCCATTTTGTCTACTTTTTCGTTATCTGTGATACCTGCGTGGGGCTTAATCCAATTAAAGATTATACACTTATCATATTTTATTTCTATTTGATGGTTTATTAATATATCCATTTGAATATAGAAAATGTAGTTGAACTTTTTTGAACATTTTGTTATAGGTTACTCACGACACATTCCAATAAAATTGAGTTATTGGGCTGGAATTTAGAGTAATTCTGTCATGAAAGCTACGGTAGCGATCTATGGCTGTTACTTAAACGTAAGGAATGTCAAGGTCAGTGTGTAAGGTTTCATTGGTGACATAAAAGGGGGCATCTACGATATTTCTTAGTATTTTTGATTGAAATGACTGTATGAGTCGTATATTAGATTATTTGGCTGTTCCCCTTAGCTCAATACCGTATGTCCATAGACTGGGCTCCGCCGGGAGTCGAACCCGAGTCTTCCGCGTGACATGCGCGGTATGCTAACCACTGCACCATAGAGCTCGCTTCCAAGCGGAGCCAATCCTTCCTCTTCACTGATATCTCTTCCTCGATCTCGCAAGTTTTGCGGGTATTTACGGGAGGTGGGTAATTTTTGTCCAATTTTGGGCATCTCTTGACGATCGTCAATTTTTAAATTATTTTGTATTAATTTAATCTATTTTTGTTGGTGACCACCTTGTTTTAAATTATTTTAAATGATTTATTTTTTGAAGAGAAAAGACTGGGCTCCGCCGGGAGTCGAACCCGCGTGACATGCGCGGTATGGTAACCACTGCACCATAGAGCTCGCTTCCAAGCGGAGTCGATCCTTCCTCTTCACTGATACCTCTCCCTCGATCTCGCAAGTTTTGCGAGTTTTTTCTTTTCAAAAAATAATTTTTTTAAAACAATTTAAAACAAGGTGGTTACCCATAAAAATAGATTAAATTAATATGATAAAATAATACTTATAAGATTTCGAAATGAACTATTGATATTTGTTTTTTATATGTAAAGGGTAGAGGATCCCGAAGAAGTTTGAGAACCCCTGATCCATACAGAGTAGTTTCCTTTGCTTATGGATCAGTCGCCAGACAGGTAAGCCGGAGTGAATGTCCAGTTTAGTACAAAATTAGCCGATAAGCAGGGAGACGACCTGGCTAATTCGGGAGCTGATGAGATATGTAGTGGGAGCCAGGCAGTGCTAACACATGATCAAAGCAGCTCCCGTCCACTTCTGCTTTCATTAACCATCAAAGCCTTAATAGTTCAATGAGCGACCGCTAGGTCTCTTTGACAAAGATATGTAGTGAGCCTAGGGCTTATACAAGAGTTAGCAGCGGTGGTCGTTTCTAATTCCAAACCACTTTGTCTTTGCAAGATGAATCCCACCTCATCATCAATCTGTTCTCACTATCCATTTTCATTTGGATTACCTAGATAATTATTATGTCCTGCCATTTCACGATTCCCTCTCTCTCTTACGAATACATAATTTATGAAAGAAAGCGGCGTGTGCATGATTTAAATCATTAAAATACGATATACAGTGCTTGCTGCTTATTCCGTTGCAATCGGGTCAGGATAAAATTCGGCGGATTAACCGAAGAACGGATTGAACGAAAAATATGAAAATCTGGTGCGTGCGCGCAACACACAACTTTCACTTACCAACTTACTTAAATTAGAAATTGATGTGTTTTGTTAATTGCCACTTCTCAAAGACACATTTTTCCACATTCATTTCTTTCTTTTTTTTTATTTGCTCTATAAAAAACACTATTTTTTTTTTAATATTAAATTATAGTTTTTACTTGTGGTAATTCGGTAATTCAAGCATAATACTCCAAGTCGTCTGATTTTATAATTCTCTATGTAGTTGTTGAAAACTTCATTTACCATGAAACAAATAATTTCCATTAAATGAACAGAACGGCTTTAATTATGAACAATGGTCTGTCATTAAAGGCGTACTCCGCCGCATGCGTGTGTTCAACGTATTTTATGAGTTGACGGAATATTTTTCTTTTTTTCTCCTCTATATGTTTACTTGATTTTTTTTATATTTCATATTTAGCCATTCTTATTTTTCGGCGCAATGAGAGACAGTTAATTTTTCCATATAAACAAACACAAGGGTATTTTACAGGATAACAAAAAAGACCTGATATTAAAGAACACCTTATTTTCATTAAACATGGCTAATTTGATCAAAATCGTTAAAGTCGTTTTTGAGATAATCGAAAGTATAAATTGGAAAAAAAGTTATGAAATAAAGTGCCCCCTCCGTTTGACCGATTTTGATGAAATGTTGGCTGTCACATATTTGGCATATACGTACATACATCAAATACCCAGTTTGATCACAATCATTAAAGCTGTTTTTGAGTAAATAAAAAAATACGTGAAAAGGATACAAAATTTATTAAGTAAAGTGCCCCCTGCGGTTGATCAATTTTGATGACATTTTTACAGTCATACCTCGGGCACACTAATAGATCAAATACTAAGTTTAATCAAAATCCTTTGAGCCGTTTTTGAGAAAATCGAAAAAAACGTAAAAAGTTATTATATAAAGTAGCCCCTCCCTTTGACCAATTTTGATGAAATTTTCGCTGTCACATCGCGGGCATATACATACACTAAATATCCAATTTCAGGTTCGCACGGTTTATGGTTTTTGAGATAGTCTGTTCACACACACACACACACAGACCATTTCGCGGGACTTGGTTATTTGGACTCAGGGGACCCCAAAACGTATATTTCCTTTGAAAACCGGAAGTCGAAATTTTTCACGATCGCAATACTTCCACTTACTGTATATTTCATATATAGGTAAGTGAAAGTAATAAACAAGTCCTCTTTAGTAGCACTTTAACACGTTTACGCCGGCGTGTACCAGCAGTGGCTCACACTCGACTGCAGCATCGCACATTTTAGTCAATCACAAAACTTTTCACGACGATGTATAACGAGGTAGGATTGTATTGTTTATTTTATTAATGTTGGATTGTCAATACTCCATAATGCCCTTGAATAACTACCATCCGATAGAACGAAAATCATTAAGGTAAGCCGCCAATATGCGAGCAGCATGAATTACAGCCCCGGCCTGAACGTGTTAATCAAATTCCACGTTCAAAAATTGAAAAACGAATTGGATTTCTACCTATTTGATTCATAGAATAAGATGAAATTTATAAACATAATTATTTCTTCTATAACATTCCTCGACCGAACAATACCTCTGAATTCCTGGAAGTAATAAAAAACTAGTGCCGTCTGTAGCTAAACATCTGTCGTCGCATTTCACGGAGAAAAAAAAAATCCTCATAAATGACGAATTAATCGGAATACGACAACGGATTATCCGTTAAAAAAATGTATTGAGAAGGACCAAACGAATTTATTATTATTATTATTATTATTATATTATATTTATTATTATTTATCATTCGAATCTTCGTAACTTATTTTTCAATTTTTTTAGTACGTTTAGTATCAGTGCGCT
Organism: Aelia acuminata; assembly: GCA_911387785.2. Taxonomy (NCBI): domain Eukaryota; kingdom Metazoa; phylum Arthropoda; class Insecta; order Hemiptera; family Pentatomidae; genus Aelia; species Aelia acuminata. Next base: position 22,822 of record CAJVQU020000033.1, read on the forward strand.
TATTCACTCGGACGAAAATTGTATTTAGACCTTCTATCACGGCAGGTCTCGATTGACTTTTCGAAATGAAAAAATCGAGAGATTTTTTGTGTTTCGTTTCACGTTGCAATATTATATTTATGCTATTGTATTAAATTAGCTTTTATATCTACTACATGCTATGCTATAAACCTATCCTTGAAACATATGTATTACTATGAAAAGATGGCGGGACCGACATGGGATCCGCACTGGGAGTTGTGGTAGAATGGAACACCTCGCCTGCCTAGCAAGTTGAATGCTGATGCAGACCCAAGAACTTGAGGGGACCAAGTTTAATAATTACACGAGGTTGCAGGGACTATTAGTGATCAGATACAAACAAGACAAACTGTTAAACTGCTCTCGCTAAGTTGACTTTAGCTTTTCCAGATAAACTCGACGAGCAACATCGGATCCATCGCCGAATAATGCATGCGGATATACGGAAACTCTCCAACAGTCGACTTTGATTAGCTGTGAACAGCAGAGAGACATCTCTTAATCAATTATTTATAATGTTTTAGTTTACCAGTTTTGGAGGTTAAGTTTGGAAGAGAGGGAGAAAAATGTGACATGGTTAAATTATTGAAACGTATTTTTATCGATACCTGGATGATTATTAAACCTTGATAATAATTATTCTTATTAACCGATTAATTAGTGAACTAAAAATTCTAAGAGTGTTCAAAAAACTAACCATGCATTTCTTTATATATATATATATATATATATATAAATATATATATATATATATATATATATATATAAATATATATATATATATATATATATATATATATATATATATATATATATATATATATATTTTTTTTAAGGGCCGTGGCGCACAGTGGTTGAAAGGCGGAAAAAACCTATTTTTTGAAGGTATTGGAATATTCTTTTTCTTTTCATTATTAATTAATAGAATAGTTACCTGACACATCCCATCAATTTATTCGGAGGTATTCTGATTTTTAAACATGTTAGGACCCTTTGAAAATCGATCATTGAAAAAGTTTATTTTTCAACGGAAAATTTACTACACTATAATAATTTTTACAACTCGCATTTTTGTTTTTTAGAGCGATTTTCCTTCATAATCATGAAAAGCGATCTCACATATTACACTAGCATAAAAATGAATGGTTTAGAATCAGTTTGAGTGTGGAGAGTTTCCAAAAAAGAGGATAATAGGTTGTGTGTAAGATAGATTTATAGATTTTTTAAAGAAACAAAACAGCTTTTAGAGGTAGGTGACGAAGTATAAAGGGAGTAATAAGATCATAGATCGGTGCTTTTCTGTTCGGAAATCTTGATTGCTTTGTCGATTTTTTTGAGGGTGAAACACGGAAGGTGGATCATTAGATAGAGGTAGTGGAGTTGTCAAGTCGTCGTGTATTTCGGTGAGTGTGTCGTATAGTACAGAACGTATACTGTACAGATAGTACAGATTTAGTTCCAAAAACTAGGTCTAGATATTTTGTGAATTCATTTGCTTTTGAAAAATTGGTATTAAAGTTGAGGTGTTATTTATTATGAATTACGGAACTGAATTTTCACAGAGTGGTAGTTATTAAAGCCGGATAAGCCCAATCTTATATTTTAATATGATAATAATAATTTTAACAGTTAAAAATTATAATAACGAAAAAAATAATTGATAGCTCCTATGTATATATATTTTTTTTTTTTACCTAACCTGGGAGTTTTTTGAAATGAAATTATATTGCAAGTACTATCAATGAAATTATTATCATGAAACAGCAAAAGTGTTTAAATTAGCCGATCTCGTGTCAGAAATTGGTGTATAATTTTTTTTTCTATTTTCCTTACACCCCCGATTAACAACCGGAATAGCCGGTTAAGCGGGGCTCCAACCTATACGTTTTATAGGAAATTCAATCGTGGTTATGCTAATATCAACTTTCTTTTTTTGGGACTTACAGATCAAGTTTGACAAGGTTTTTTCCGAAAATCGTCGATTTTCAACCACTGTGCGGCGTGGCCGAGGGGATAGCATCTCCGATTCCCACGCTGGCGGCGCGGGTTCAAATCCCGCCCAAGCCCGCTCGATTCTGTTCGTGACGTCAAAGTTCAGTAAACGTGACGGCCTCACTGAACAGACTCAGCGGCTTGTCATGGATTAGAAAAGGTTTTTTACCCATATATATATATATATATATATATATATATATATATATATATATATATATATATTAATCTAATCTTAATTTGTGGGTGACCACCAATTTTAAATTATTTTTAAATAATTTATTTTTTGAAGAGAAAAGATTTGGCTCCGCCGGGAGTCGAACCCGGGTCTCCCGCGTGACATGCGCGGATGCCAACCACTGCACCACAGAGCTCGGTCCCAAGTAGAGCCAATCCTTCCTCTTCACCGACACCCACTCTCCCTACCCCGCAATTTTTGCGAATAAAAAATAAATTATTTAAAAATAATTTAAAATTAGTGGTCACCCACAAATTAAGATTAGATTAATATATAATAATCTAAAATTGACGTATGTCAATAAATACCAAAAATTGGACAAAATTTGTCCACCTCCCGCTACTACTCGCAAAAATTGCGAGGATTGGCTCTACTTGGGGCCGAGCTCTTTGGTGCAGTGGTTGGCATCCGCGCATGTCACGCAGGAGACCCGGGTTCGACTCCCGGCGGAGCCAAATCGTTTCTCTTCAAAAAATAAATTATTTATATATATATATATATATATATATATATATATATATATATATATTATTTTATAATCACCCTACTTTGCCTCTCGGTAACAAGAGTATATTATGAAACTTTTTTTTTTATCTACATAGTTTTATATCCACCTATCGCAACTATGAAACAATGCGCAAAACAGATGTAAACTGCTGCATCTTGGCATTTTAAGGCATGATGGAAGATAGTGCCCAGTAGCACATCATCCCGTTTTAATTTCAGGAGAGGAGGTCTCTCATCCAACTCCTTTTCAGTCGCCTCATAAAAGGCATATCAGTCGTGGCCATATCATTAATAAGTCTGGTATTATGTGCGGCTATGTGGACCTAGAGGAAAAAATTTGAAGTCTGCTTTCATTAGACACTATATCACCTGAATCGCCGACATATTGGCCTACTTATTAGATATTTTTATTACTAAAGGACTGCGGACCATACCTTATACCATAGGATAGACCTCTGGTCTTTTCATTCCCTAATACACTCAATTATCTAAGAGCAGCCCAACCAGCAAGGTTCAGCGACCACCAAAGCTCATCAATGGCAAAATGGACTGGGACGCATATAGAGAATTGCTGGACACACAACTATGCATCCGAGGTTCACTGTAGACTGAGGTAGAATTAGAAGAAGCAGTCGAAAAATTTACCAAAAGAGTACGGAAAGCTGCATGGACTTCTTGTACTCAAAAACTTACAAGAATGGAAAACTTGCCGAACTATCCTCAATAAATTAGGGATTTGATCACAGCAGAGGGAAGAACTTGTAAAGTGTCGCCGACTAACAGACTACCAACAGAGAGATGAACATTTATCTTATTCTGGGAAAAGTCGTGCTAATCGAAGGGTTGATTTAGGTAGCGCTTCGTAGATGAGACGAAGTGACCTTATTATCGTTTCAGGGATTCCTAATCATCATGTAAATGCAGTATTTATAATACTTTAAAACAGATATTATTTACATATACACTTTAATGCCTTTTGTCAATAAAAAACTAAGAATGGTGCAATTTACTTACTAAAAGTTAAGGTTCAATATACGCAAAACACTTTGATTTTTAATGTATGATTTATTGGATTGAATAATTATTTCTTACAAAAAACTACAAAGAAAATGTCACAAATGCAAAATTGCCAAAGAAATAATGAAACAGTAAATAGAATAAATAAACTTCGAAAGCATATCAATAGGAATACACTACAGTACCAATTAAACGGGAACAATGAGTTAGAAATAATAGGAATATTTACATTGGACTTATAGTTAATAATTTTTCTCATTAATTATTGATGTTAAATAGGGTGTCCAAAAAGAGTATTCGGGGTTTGAAAGTTGAATAAAATCTCAAATATAGAATATCAAGTAGGATGTTTACGTTTTATTTAAACACAATGAACTGGAAATTTATTTAGAAAAAACAATATTGCCTAGGTATCCACCATAACGCTGGACACTCCTCGAATCTCAAACGCAGATTTCTAAAAACCAGTTGACACATTGCTCCTGAGATTGCCGTCATTTCTGTTCTGATATTTTGCTTCAATTGCGTTAGAATCGTCGGTTTCTTTTCGTATACCCTACTTTTCAGGTATCCCCACAGAAAGAAGTCAAGAGGACTGAGATCTGGACTCCTGGGAGGCCAGCTAATGGTGCCTCTACGAGAAATCACTTCGTTTTGGAATAATTCGTTTACCTTAGCAATTGATAAGTCTGAAGTATTGCCAGTGGCCCCGTCTTGCTGAAACCATGTTCTAGAGTAATTTCCTTTAAACTCTTGAAGTTCTTTGGCCGAAAACCTCTTATCATTTCACAGTAAGGCTCACCATTTACAGTACTATTTACTGCGTTTGAGATTCGAGGAGTGCCAGCAGCGTTATGGTGGACACCTAGACAATACATTTTTTTCTAAATAAATTTCCTGTTCATTGTGTTTAAATAAAACGTAAACATCCTACTTGATATTCTATATTTGAGATTTTATTCAACTTTCAAACCCCGAATACTCTTTTTGGACACCCTGTGTAAGTCACACCTGGACTTAATTTCACCCTATGCTCTCCACAAATACAATACGATTTTGACATTCTTCTCTTCTGCCAAGGACAAAATGAACACATTTCTCGAGGTCCATATAGTCCATAAATATTCCACCTACAGATAGAATTAGCTTTCAAGAGGAATATTAGGTAGCACTTCGTTTCCAAGACACAAAGTTACATATGAGGTAGCGCTTCGTCTTGTGGATGTTGTTATTTCAGAAAAATAAATTAAAGAACTGACTTACCTAAATCGATAGACCTATATACAGGATCTGTTTTAGTACTAAGCGGAGATAGAACTATTCGGAAGGTAGGCCAGCAAGGGTTGGGGGTTCATCTCAAATTTACAGAAATGTGCGGTCTCTTCGTCGCTAAGGCGAACGCTGCCTTTCCCGTGTTAAAAAACAAGTCCATAAAACGTATCCATTTAAAGAGATCTATTTCCTACTCCTTCAATTATAATCACCACTGGCGGTAAAATAGCTAACTAACATTTGGTTCCAAGCTTAGCCCAAAAACCTAATCTAGGTCTATACAGACTTCATTTTTTTCTGAGGAACAAGACTTCTATGTCAAAATGTCAGAGTTGATAGGTACCTACACTTACTAACAAAAGTCTCTGCACACCCTCCAGTTTTTTTTTTATTTTACCTAAAGATAGGTTATGAGCCAGATATTGGCAATGAAACTCACACATTTTTTACATAATTTAATCTATTTTAATTAACAACAATCAAATTTAGTAAATTTTATTTAACTCATAATTTATGAGGAAAATTACATAAAATGTCAGAATATTGATGCGCCAAAAGTCCCTGCACACATCATTTTTCTTCAACTTGAAGCTTAATTATTGATACCAAATCAACTTTAATAGGTAGCCGTTCCTACCTTATTTCTTATCACTTCTCATAATCTATTTGGCATGGTGTGAACTAGTTTTTTGTAGTTTCTGGAGTAATTTTACCCCACAATTCCTTTAGTACTCTTTTTAAGTGGTCTTTGTTCTTTATTTTAATTTTCCTTTCCGACGGCCTAGTTGATCCCACAGATGTTGTATTAGATTAAGATGAGGAGATTAGGGAGGTGTTTTAAGTTGCTGTGGAGCATTGTAGAGCAACTATTCTTGAACTTTCCGCGCTGTCGTTATCTTGTTGAAAAATGAATTTTTCCTGGAGATCAAATTTCATTAAACCTTCCGGTAAACTACTCCTAAAAATATTTTTATAAACGTGTTGGTCCATTATTCCGTCGATAAATTTCAAATTACCAACTCAGGCAGCACACATACACCCCCCAACCAAAACACTCCCTTCACCATGTTTCACAGTACCAACTATGTTTTTTTCCAGGGGCTCTTTGTTAGGTTTTCTCAAAACCTTCCCCTTTCCATCTGATCCATGAATGTTAAATTTACTCTCGTCAATAAATAAAACACGTTCCCAGAACTATAAGGGCTTGTTTACATGCTCCTTTGCGAACTGCAGTTTCAATATCCGGTGCGTTTACTAATGAATGGCTTACACCTAGCCTTACGAACATTATAGCCAGATTTCTTTAGGGCCCTTCTAATCGTTTGTGCAGATACCCCAGTCTTGTAAATTTCTTACACCAAACCTGCTGAATTTAGAGCACTTGTGTGGGGTTCTTTGGCCAAAGTCCTTGTGATAGCCCTCTAGCGGTGAGCTTGGAGTACTGGGGGCGGCCAGAGCGGTATATACTTTTTAGGACATACCTTACCATATTATAGCCCCTGTTGACGATTTGTCCTATTTACCTGTATGAGTTGTATGAGTTTCCTGAAATTTACAATTTGGTCGGGAATCGGTGTTGGAACCTCCATTTTTTATCACAGTCTTAACTGTTTGGGCCCAAATTAACACTGGCAAGTTAGGATTAGCCGGAGGATGAATGGGATAATGTGCAAACTGTATACATATCAGTATCTTGGCTAATTCCACTGCGTGCAGAGACTTTTGGCGCATCAATATTTTGACATTTTATGTAATTTTCCTCGAAATTTATAAGTTAAATAAATTATATTAAATGTAATTGTTGGTCATTAAAATAGATTAAATTATGTAAAAAATATGTGAGTTTCGTTGCCCATATCTGGCTCATAAGGTATCTTTAGGTAAAATAAAAAAAAAGCTTGAGGGTGTGCAGAGACTTTTGTTAGTAAGTGTATATCAAGAGCGTATATGATATAAATTTCTAATTTTAGATTAGCGTTATACCGAATCCAAAGCATAGAATATGTTTCATCGATAACTGTAGAAATCAACGCGTAAGCTTCTTGGTTCTTCCTCTTAAAAAAAAAAAATAAATAAAATGAAACGGTGGTGGGGGTAGGGCACTATAAAATAAATGTAAATGCCCTGGAGAAAATAAGAGAATCGGTGACAATAAGGGAAGATGCTATCTGAGAGAGTTGGCCCTAAATCGCTAGGTACCCCATCTCTGCTCCAATCCCATTTAGCCTGTGCAGCCTTCCTCCCATCTACCCCCCCTCCCCCTCCCAACTCCCCAACCCATCCACAATCTACAATCTACATCTACCATCGTTCAATGAAGAAATTTTAATTATCTCAGTCCGATTTCCTAGCGGATTTCAAGCTTCCTTTATGTCATGGAGATAATAAAATTTCAAGGATTAAATTTTAGTATTGACGTTCTTCAATTTTATGTTTTTGGTTATCTTTTTTTATGTGAAATATCTATTAGTGCGCCTCGGAAGAAGTTGTATTAACCCCCCCACCCCTTATTTTTGTGCGCACCCGCCTTCTTCATAGATTTTCTGGCGGAATGTTTAAAACTGTTTTATCAAGGTGAATAGAGAGAAGGTGGGCTCACTTTGTAAGGGGCAACATGACTGCCCGATACCTATGACGTAGTTGGACGCATCTGTGAATTTATCAATGAATTGATAATGAATTGATAACCTTGGATAGCCAGGTTATCAGCAGGTGGCTCTGCAAAGATGATAATTTTAAAAATAAATAAAAACTAAATATAAGATTAAAAAAGTTACTGAAGAAACAAAAAATAATTATGTAGCATAATAATCTATATAAATAAAGATGAAATTCTGTTTGTTTGTTTGTTTATTTGTTCTTTATAGAAATCCATACCGTTTGTCCTAAATTCTCCAAATTCCGCTCAGTGGTTCTTTGATAACAGGTGCGAACACCTGTCCATATTAAAATTGCATAACTTCAGCCGATCTTAAGCTCCTTTATTACTATATTTATAATCCATCATATATTAATCCCTCTTCAACTCTGCCCCATTTTTGCCTCCATACCTACTCATAGTATACCATTCTCATAACATATCCAACATCTTTGTACCTTACCCCATCTTATCACACCACCTATACTATCAATGTCAATAGCCATATTGCACCTTATTACACCTTTTATTGTGTATATAAATTATATGTTTAACCTTAAGTTTAGAGTCATTTATATTTTATCTAGTCAGTTCATATTCATTGTTTTTTCATATTTTATCTAGCCAGTTCATATTCTTTGTCCTATTTACTCATATTTTTGTCTGTCTTGTTTATTTAGCCCTGACGAAGACCTGCATAGTTGGGTCGAAACGCCGACTACAATAAAATAGTTTTATACTGTTTTGTAGTTTATTGGAAAATATTAATATTTTTCAGTTTAACGTATAACGAAAAATTATAGTATTTAAAGATAATTCAATACGCATGCGCTAAGTCATGCGTCCGGTGACGTAAGCGGGAAGAGATTTTGCGGGTTTGCCTACCCAAGTGAACTCAACTTCTCTCTATTCACCTTGCTGATTTATTACGTTAATGTCTATTAATTGTCAGACACAAGCGAAACCTTTCCGTTCCGAATATCTGATCTCTGATAGTTGAGTATATACATACAGCTGTGTTGTTAATGTTAAGTCTACACTGTCGTAGGCACCTCTTAAATCGACAAATAGGTGATACATTAGTATCTTAAATTCGAAGCCTTTCTCTAGTGTGCACAGTAGGATGAAAAATTCATTTACCTTCGAGCAATTATTCATGGCTCTGGACTATTTCATTGTCACTGATCTAACTATAGCTTCTTTGTGGACTTTGGGTTACAGATTATCCTGTCCCCTTCATCCCTCTACCTTCGAGTTTCCTATCACATTCATTAAACGGAATGAATTCAGAAATAGTAAAAAAGTAATCTGAAGAGAAGCTCAAGGTTAGTGATAAAAATTGGAAAAACCAAAAATTTAGAGGAAGGTGCCGGTTTTTCAAAGCTAGCAATTTGGTGAGAGCTCAGATATCTGGGTATCTGGGTTCGGCGGGATTTGATGGAGGATTTAAATTGTAGGTGCTGTAGAATTTTGGAGGATCGCTGACTTCTAATTGCCTGGTGTAGGATGGAAGCAAATATGTACTGACGCCGAAAGAAGGGGTAGAGCTAAGGGCATCCGAGGAGACTGGGATAGGAGGTTGAGTTATTCTGACTTAGCCATACACATTACAAGAAACATAGAAAAACAATAAATTATAAAACAGACACAGAACACATAAACGAAAATTACGCCCACATAAAACAAATTAAAAAAACATATAAAAAATAATAAGAGCATAACTAAAACATGTAAATATATATAAGGGAAAGAGGGATGAAGGGGACAGGATAATCTGTAACCCAAAGTCCCACAAAGAAGCTATAGTTAGATCAGTGACAATGAAATAGTCCAGAGCCATGAATAATTTTTAATAAGAATTGAATCATGGACAATGAAGAAATGACATATATATATTCTCATATATAAAAATTTTTATGTATAGACGAATGACGATTGAATTTAAAAAATGTACTAATGGTAATTATAATAATAATCCATAAAATACAAAAAACTTCATGTACAACATCTCAACTCTTGTGATAAATAATGATTCGAATAATGTTAAAATACAGATATCCAAAGATGGTGAGCTAAAAGATCGAAACGTTGGGATAACTAAATAGAAGATAACCCATTGGAAAAGATTCCTTCATTTAAAAAAAAACCTTATGCAAACTAGACTCTTCCTCACTAACGGGAAAGATACAAATTAATGAACTGACAACAGTTAAGACTTTTATTCGTACAGTATTACAAAGTGAACATCAAATTTAGAGTCTACTAACTAAAGGTCTTATCTCTAATTTTACAGGGCCTTAATATATCTACAGAACAGAGGAGGGGATGTGGAGATTTTGTGAGGAGAGTGGATAAAGTCTTTAGTCCGTGTCTTCTGATTGGGTAAACCGGCTGTAGTCTTAGTCCGTGTCTCCTGATTGGGTAAGCAGGGGTGCCGTTGAGGACATCAAGATAAATGAGGACCATCTGAGGACACAGGATGCTGAAGGAGGTATCAAATAGCAGGATGCAGCTGAAGTAAGTGCTGTAGCAAAAACAAGGTTGGGGTTGACCGCTGGCGAAAGACCCTAATGGCGAGCATCTCGTGGTGCCAAACATGTGGGTGACATAACTTAATGCAAGCAGACGTGGGAACTGGACCTTAGGGATGGTTAGGGCCTGGGAATTAGCAATAATATAACACTTAACAAATGTTTTAATCCTTTATCTCACAGTCAAGTAGAAAGACTCAATTAATTTTTTGAATAAAACTTACTGATATTTAAATGTTGAAATACTTGTTAAATATAATACTTAAGAAATATAGTAAATGAATACTTATATATTTATATATATATATATATATATATATATATTTTATAGTTTTTGTTTCTCATATTTGCTAGGGGGGGAGCGGAGGGGGAGTTCAACAAATGGTAGATGGCTCTCACAAACATTAGAATCGGCTTAGAAAGGAAATCACAGAGGCTTACATAAAACAACAATCTAAACATAATATCAGACTGTATAATAATGAAAGCTTGAAATAAAACAGGGGGAAAAAACAACAAAAGAAACAAAAACAAATGAAATTGAGAGACTTTACGATGAAAAGTAAATTAAAAGAAATACTGAGAATATCATGTTTTCCTACAGTGCGACAATCGCTGCCTATTTTCGGTCAAATGAAGATTCTGATGTCTATATTGTATCATCAATCTCCAGTACAAATGAGGAAAACATATCCGTGCAGGATATTGTTGCTGAGTTCCTCGAATCAATTACTTTTCCATGGTTTGTATAAAGCCTTTTCGAGATTCGAAAAAAGTAAGTATTTCAGTAAATTATCTTAAATATATCGTATGGGGAATAAATATGACCATTTATTCACCCGTGAAAAACCCTCGTTGATTCTTTCTGAGTAAAAAAATATTTTTATACATTTATAAAGAAATAAGTTTGACAATGTAGTTTTACTCTGGTTTTCTATATTATATATTAAATTTTATGAGGGCTGTATGGATTATGTATTATTATATAAAAAGGGGTATACTATTAATTAATAATTATGATTATATTTGATAATAATGATTAATGTGTGTTAATAGGGCATTTTAACACAGAGATTATATATTATTGTATTGCTGCAAGCTTAAGTACATTATTATTCTATTCATTAATATTATATAACTACAGGTTTAGTTCCTTTAACATATTAATAAGTTAAGAATCTAGATAGTGGACACAAATAAATCTTTAAAATGTATTAGCAAGTTTAAGTGGCGGGTTGTTTGTGATTCGGTTATTTTTCGGTAAATAATCGGTCTATACACCCACCACCTGGCCGAGGTAACTTTTCTGATTGAAATGCTTGATTTGCCGTTCTTAGCCAGCTCTTTGTGTTTTACATAACTCTTACCAGGCTTGTTTTGATATTATATCGCATGTAATTATCATAAGATATACGTACGTACGTGTATCTATTATTCAAGTATAGTTTGTTCTAATAGCTTCCACTGAATTACTCTGTATTTTTTTTTTTTTCTTCCCAATAATTATTCGAAGATCCAGGGTTATTTAAACACTCATTATAATAACTTTTGGGAATATGACCGTATTTTTCATCGAATCTTTTTAAAAATATCTAAGTATGAAATGAGGAGTTGAATAGCACGCAAGAGTTCATTTTAGAAATTCTCAAAAATAAAAATTCTTCTATTTTCTACACACTTTGATAACGCTTGTAAAGTATTAAGGGGACTTTTTAATCTTTTTATCCACTATTCATCTGGTACCTTGGCGTTTGTCAACCATATCCCTAATTGAACTGTTCGTACGTCCATTCAAATTAAGGAATAATCATTTGTAAAGCACCGTTGTGTGCTGGACTGTATGTAAAGTCCTGTTAGTCACGTACCAGGGTGCTTTTGTAATAATTCCTAACAATTTTAATGGAAAATTTCGAAATTTTTGTGGGTGTCTTTTTACCTATGCCGAATATCTCTTAGGAGTATGTCCATATAGGCTTAAGAAGTATATGTACGTATTGGTTCGAATAATTATATGTCATTTACTTTTACTAATTTATTTATTAGTTTTCCTTTTTTTTTTTCATTAATAGTGATAATACGGAAATAATGTCACCCTTGGTGTATTTTAAGGTCTGTACAATTTAATTTTTATAGTCACGAAATGCCGGGTCACGAATGAAACTCTAACGAAACTTGGGTCAATGGCAAAGGACTTTGCTGGTGCTAAAGTTAACTGCTAGCGAATCAACCTTGGTCTGCTTTATTGGTTTTTTTAGAAACGATTTAGTGACTTCCAATTTCCTCAAATTTACCCCACTGCTGGGAACACTGAGACATTGCTTGGGGAACAGTGAGGCACAATATAAAAACTAAATATTTTAATAAAATTATTAAAAATAAGAGATAATAAATTACATTTGATTACAAAATATTATCATGATAAATAACATAAAAATCTGGTGCGTGCGCGCAACACACAACTTTCACTTACCAACTTACTTAGATTAGAAATTAATTTAATTAATAATTTTTTTAATTTTTATGACGTTTAATTATGAACAATGGTCTGTCATTAAAGGCGTACTCCGCATGCGTGGGCTCAACGAGTTTTATTAGTTGACTGAATATTTTTCTTTTTTTCTCCTCTCTATGTTTTCTTTATTTCTATCATATCTCATATTTAGCCATTTCTTATTTTTAGGCGTAACTAGAGACAGTTAATTTCTCCATATAAACAAAAACAAAGGTACTTTATAGGAAACAAACAAAAAAAAAGGCCCCAAACCCCTTCAAAAGAAAGCCCCCTCAGAACATTTTAATAATGATAAAGCTTACCTGATATTAAAGACCACCTAATTTTCATTAAACATGACGAATTTGATAAAAATCGTTAAAACCGTTTTTGAGATAATCGAAAAAAAAGGTAAATAATTGATAAGCCAATTATGAAATAAAGTGCCCGCTCCGTTTGACCAATTTTGATGAAATGTTGGCTACCACATCTTTGGCATATACATACATCAAATACCCAGTTTGATCAAAATCGTTAAAGCCTTTTTTGAGTAAATAAAAAAAAAACACATGAAAATGATACAAAATTTATTAAGTAAAGTCCCCCCTCCGGTTGATCAATTTTGATGTAATGTTGGCTATCGCATCTTTGGCATATACATACATACATCAGATACCCAGTTTGATCAAAATCGTTAAAACCGTTTTTGAGTAAATAAAAAAAAACACATAAAAATGATACAAAATTTATTAAGTAAAGTCCCCCCTCCGGTTGATCAATTTTGATGAATTTTTTACAGTCATATCTCGGGCATATTATTACATCAAATACTCAGTTTAATCAAAATCGTTAGAGCCATTTTTGAGAAAATAGAAAAAAAAGGTAAAAAGTTATTAAATAAAGTACCCCCTCCTTTTGAGCAATTTTGATGAAATTTTTGCTGTCACATCGCGGGCATATACATACACTAAATACTCAATTTCAGGTTCGCACGGTTTATAGTTTTTGAGCTAGTCTGTTCACACACACACACACACAGACCATTTCGCGGAACTTGGTTATTTGGGCTCAGGGGACCCAAAAACGTGTATTTCCGTTGACAACCGGAAGTCGAAATTTTTCACGATCGCAATACTTCCACTTACTATATATTTCATATACAGGTAAGTGAAAGTAAAAAATATATGACTTCTTTGAAGAAGTCATTATGAAGAGTCGTTGACAAGATTAGCATCACTAGATATAATTCTTTTTTTGTTTTTTAATTTAGGGACCTATACTTACAACGAGAATTTGAGATTTACATTACCAAATCACACGTATTGACATTTATTTATTCCACAATAAATAAATGGAATTTTGATAAAGTCAGGCGATGTAATAAAAAAATTATATATATTATATTATAATGAAAATAACTCGTGTTGATGGCCTGTGCTTTTAAAGATATCCCTTTCTTCGTGGGATTAGAAAATTTAATTTTAATTTCCTATATAACAGTAAAACTGTCTTCGTAGGCAGTCTCACTGTTCCCGCCTCACACATCCCCATAGGGCCTTGCCGTCTTTCATTACTAGTTTCTGTTTCCGAAGTGAACTATCATTGGCCTTTTAAAGGTTAATACAAAGAGGTTTAGTTGGTGAATAAGAGGAATTAACGGAAATTCGGTGAAATAAACAATGGTACTCACAATGTCACTCGAAAACTAAATGAGACAAAAAGTTCGTAGAGAAATTAGGACAAAAATTAAAATTGATGAACAGCTTAAAATTTATTTATTAATTTCGGATTTTGCAACAAAGGTCACATTCCGGTCCTCACTGAATTTCTCCAGACGTCCCAGTCTCTGCTGTCCTCCTCGGTGAAGCCTCTGGCAGCCATGTCCTCCCTCACATCTTCTATCCACTGCTTGCGTGGTCTGCCACGTTATCGTCGTTTCTCAGGGCAATATTTTAGCAATCGAAGGGGCCAACGGGCTTCGTCTATTCGCAAAACATGCCCATACCACATCAGTCTTCTTTCACTGATGTCGTTGAGGATGTTCAATTCTGTCCCTACTTTATTCCTTATCACCTGGTTTGGTACCTTTTGTAGCCTGGATATGGCACAGCTCCTTCTCCAATAGTCCATCTCCAGGGCCATTAATTTGTTTGCATAGGTCTTAGTCACTGTCTATGACTCTGCCCCGTACAAAGTTGTGGCAATGAGGAAAGAATGGTATATTCTTTTCTTTATGTGGAGAGACCCTTTTTTGTTCCACAATATGCGATTTAATATTCCAATAACTTTCTTTGCTATGGTGATTTTCTTTCCAATGTCTCTTTCTACTGCCATAGCAGTCTATGGTGACACCAAGGTACTTGAAATCAGAACTTTGAGAGATCGTCCAATTCTCTATAAAGAGAGTCGCCAAGAGTTAATCGCCATATATTCCGTATTGTCATTATTTATTACTAAACCCCATTCTTTATATGCTTCAATGAGCCTCCCCTCATGAATTCCATTCATCTGAGGATATGACAACTTGGTCATCTGCTAATTGAAGAGTAAAGGGGACATCATTACCAGTCTCAATGCCCATACCTCGGCACTGTTTCCAGGATTTCAGTGCCTGTTCAATATAGATATTGAAAAGTGTTGGGGAGAGGCAACAGCCCTGCTTCAAGCCCTTAGAGATTGGGAATGGCTCCGTGAGTGTTGTTCCAATTTTCACTCTTGATTCTGCTCCAATGTACAAGCTTTTTATAGCTTTTATAAGACCTCTGTTTATTCTAGCTTTTTCCAATGCTTCCCACATTCTCTTTAATGGAACACTGTCGTATGCTTTTTGTAGGTCGACAAATGTTAAGTGGGTTTCGAGATCATATGCTATCCTTTTTTGTAACAACTGAGTAAGGGTAAAAATGTGGTCACTACACGATCTTCCACTTCTGAAGGCCGCCTGTTCTTCCGCCATCTGATCTGAATACTCTTCTTCGAGCCTTTCTTTCGGGACTCGACCAAAGAGTGTTCCGACACTGCTTATCACTGTGATACTTCGGTAGTTCACACACACGTTCTTCCTTTTTTTTGGATAGGTATAATGTCTCCCATTAACCAATCCTTTAGTACTTTCCCTGTTTTCATGCATGTTGTATAGATCTCTGCTAATCCTTCCCTCAGTTCAACTGGGCCAGCTTTGATGAGCTCAATCGGCAGATTACCAGATCCTGGTGACCTACCATTTTTCATCTTCTTTAAGGCTCTCTCTACTTCTTCTAAAGATACATCATCAATTTCGTAATCATTCTGGTCATTTTCTTGATCTTTTACCCTGTATTGTAACCTTTCTTCTTGCAATAAACAAGAAAAAAGTTCTTTCCATTCATTAGGTGATATAAGACGGGAGCTTTTATTGTGCCGGGCTTGATTTTAGTTTTTTCCATGCTTCTTTGACTTTTGTCCCTGGATGCACCGGTCTATTATTTCACAGTATCTATCCCAGAACTTTTCTAAGGCCTCTTTCTATTTCCTCTTAACAGCCTTTTTGCTTCCCAGTAGTCATTCAGTGTGATAGAGTTATTTGTTGATAACCATTTTTTATATTTGCATTTTTTTCATCCACCGCTTGTGCAACTTCTTCCATCCACCAGTATTTATTTGCTGATCTTTCATTTCTTGTCCCTAGAGCTTCCAAAGCTGCTTCGTGACAGTTCTTTTACTACCTCATAGTTCAGGTTTTCTTTATCTTTTATTTTATTCGATAGCCTCCACTTATAATGATCCTCTATTGATTCTTGATGAAGACCATCGAACCGATATTCAGTTTTTTTTACCTTATCCGTACTTATGGTTTCATTTTTTACGCCATCGATGGGAAGGACACTGCCAAATTGGCCCCAATGGGATTGGTTATGGAGCTATGGGCAGTCTGCCGCTGCACCATGGTGACCATGGCTTGCAGCAACGTGAGGTTTGGGCTACCCCCTCCAGGCTGCCTGATCTCCCGCAAGCAACACAAGTGTCTGTAAGAAGACCACACTGCGCGGCCAAAGGTCTCATTAGGCCTAATGCGCCAAAAAAAAAAAAAAAAAAAAAAAAAAAAAAAACGCCGTTCATTAAATGGAAATTATTTGTTTCCTGGTAACTAAATGAAGTTTTCAACAACTACCGTCGGTTATTTTTCCTTTTTATTCCGTGGCTAAAATTTGATTTTTTGCATTGTGTACATAGACTTTTTTTGCTAACTGTATATTTGATGATTTGTATCATTATCACAGTCTAGAAACTTAGAATTTGATGGAGTTTATTGTTGCGTAGGAGATCCCTAGGTTACACAGCTACTGGTATTGGCAGGCAGTGGGCGTTATAGTTCCGACAACTAGACAACCTTCTTTCAGGTGACGTAAAAGCCTTTACGTCAAAACTTTACCTCTCGGGGTATTTATTTTTGAATTCTCCTTATACAATGAAGTAGGACAAAGTCAGTAATGTTGAGAGATCCCTTGCCGTCCATTCTTAGTAGAAAATAAAAGAGAGAGAGAGAGAGAGAGAGAGAGAGAGGGGGGGCCTGGAGTGTTATTAGAATTGAGGGAGAAATTGAATCTGGAGGGAAATTTGAGAAAAGGTAAAAATAAAACAAAAGGGAAGATAATATCCCCTTCCTGGAACCTGGCGTTAATGAAAAGATTTCAGCTCAGTTTCATTTGTCTTTCCACCAGTCGTCTTTCGATCGGCAGCTTATAGTACCTTTTTTTTTTCATTAAAGATAAAATATTTTTTTAGGCCTGAAAGGATATTTTTTGAGGATGATATATCTATTTTTAGCTTTTGTGGTGTACTGGTACTCTGAAGGTGCATTTACGCATCCGTCGAACGTTGGTGACCAACCTTGTATAAAATAGACCCTAGCATACTTCGTGTTGTCTGTTTGCAATAACAGCGCAAGTAATGCTTTTTATTAGAGGTCACCTCGCGTCGATATCGATTGATTTCACCAGTTATTACCGTATAATATAATAACATTTAATTTAATCGTATATTATAATTTTTTTTTTTACTTTAATTGTTGATTCGCACCTGTCCGCAAGGTGCCGACAATCAGAGAATGAGATGGTTATAGTTGGAAATAACGGCATGCCAGGCATGAGGAGGAAAATCACCCAACAGCACCTCCTTCTTGGCTTGAGTCAATTACCTTGGCCGTCTAAGAGAGCAGATCTCTCATCCAGTGCCTTTTTAGTCTTCTCGTACCCATGCGTGTGTGAGCCATATTACTGATTAAAGTATTTGGATGTCCGTTAAATTAGTAAAAAATCGTTTGTATAGCGTCGTTAGATGTTGATGTCAGGAGAAATGAGGTGATTCTTAAATGACAAGAGCATATCTTTTTTATTCTACTAAACTTGGTTCTTGTGCCAGCCATAAGTCTTCTGTTCCAGTTAAGGTTAATAAGGAGGTTAATAAGTAACCTAGCGTAGTCCTCGGCTCCAAGGGTAGAGGCGAAATATAGGTGATGGAAATTGGATGAGACCAAAAATAGGGGGGTAGGTGCGGGAATAATATTAAAAATCGGTGTAACCGCTCTAACCCACCCCCTTAACCCTAATTAATGGCTTGAGTTATCATACCTCGAAAGCGTACAAATTGAACGAGAGCGGAGTGTTAGGCAGTCTAAAAATTGCAAATTAAATCGAAAGAGTAAAAAGGACTACTTGAATCTTAATAAAAAAAAAAAAAAAAAAAAAAAAAAAATCGAGCGTAGCCGCGGCTCTAAGGGTAGAAGCTAATATATCGGTGATGGAAATTGGATGAGGCCAAAAATAGGGGGTAGGTGTTTGGATGTCCGTTAAATTAGTAAAAAATCGTTTGTATAGCGTCGTTAGATGTTGATGTCAGGAGAAATGAGGTGATTCTTAAATGACAAGAGCATATCTTTTTTATTCTACTAAACTTGGTTCTTGTGCCAGCCATAAGTCTTCTGTTCCAGTAATGATCAACTACTTCTGTAATTGTGTAGCACAATAAGGGATGCTATTGTATTTATTAGAGAGGTTAATAAGTTGAAGGAAAAATTTCTTGGGGAGCTCATTTGAGGGCATTCTCAGTAGTCAGTAGTTTCAATCACCCGTTCACCATTTTACTAAACACTTTGTATTGGCTAATAAATAGGTTAAACCATACAGTTATTGGCACTCCAACTTTAACATAAAGAAATAAAATATACATAAGTCTAATGTTTGAAGGGTCCTCTAAGTCACCTGTCAAGTAAGACTTTAACAAACTAACCATAGGGAAGATTACACAATTAAATCCACATGGTACCAATAACTAGATTTGGCACTTTTTACAATAAATATCGCCATATTGTAATACTATTGAACTTTTAACCCAACAAAAACATCTTGGGTCTTTATAAGGATACATAAAGAGGAGTTACAGGAAGTTTCAATTAGATCCCTTCATAAGAAGTATTTTTTTTAATGTCACCACTGAAATTTGGTCTTAAGGGTGCCAATAACTGTACGGTTTCCCCTATATATACATTGTGAAGAATTTTAATTCGTTTCTAATAATGAATATTATTCTGGTTATATATAAAATATTGTATATTTGATGAGATAACGTTGGGGTTGCGACGGTAAGGTTAAGTGGCTCATTAAAAATCGGGGGCTAACGAGATGTCCGTTCGGACCTCAAGCACCTCCCGAACTGACGCTAAGATACAAACTCCACTCAACTCCCGTATCATCATCATGAATAATGATCCCCCCCCCCATACCGAACCCATCCCCTCTCAAACTTTAAACTTCAAAGTCTCCCCTTTTTATATAAGGCTTTGTGAAAAATAATGTTCTTTCGGTTATCTCTTAACTAATTAAAACTTAAATTGGTTTAAAAATTTATACAGATGCTTCCTCAAGTGTAAAAATCTTTTTTTTTTTTTTTTTTGTCTTTCGGTCAGCTTCAAGTTTATTTAATTACTTTCGTGTTATTTTTTTTTCTTGTTTATGAAGCGGAAAATATTTATATTTTATTTTTTTACGTTTTAAATTACTTCTAACTACTGAATGAAATATTCGCTCTTCGTATAAAAAACATGATTAGACACATGAAAATAGATGTAAAAATTTATTTTTATATCTAAATAAGATCATACGCCATTTAGCGAAAATTGGAACAAACTATTTTGAAGTAAAGTTGATTTTTCTATACCCTAAAATATAATCTAGTAACAACCTATAATCTATTTTCGGTCTTATCACCTCATATATACTTAATATTAATATCACAGTTACATGATATTGTATATAATATCATATTTATATGATATATAATATTCATATTTTTAAACTTGGAATGATGTAAAAAACCAAAATATTGTAAAGCTAATATAATTATGAATAAAACCATAACGTTAATTAAAATTAGAATACTAGTGTAGTATTAAAAAAACAAGATAAATAAGTAGCATTTTTAAAAAGAACATTTATTTCTTGGGAGATAAAATCAAATTATCCTGCAGGTATTCTGGATTTAAAATTAATATAGTTGCTTTAAACTTTTCATCTACTGTAATGCTTAAAATATTCTCAAATATTGTACCTATTAGAAAACCTCAAAGTTTTATTTTGATGAAAATTTTAAAAATTTGTGGAATAATTGAACTGTTTTAGAATATTGGTTTCCAGCTAGAAAGAAGGACATAATTCCATTTTACAAATACAATGCAAGCCACTGCCATATGTGTCAAATGTCGCCTTTTATTTATTACCTATTTGTCGAGTAATAACTCGCGATCGAAGGGAAATTAGTGATTTTTATATTTTTCCGGTGTTAAGGAAAGATTTAAAATGATGCCTCTTTCATAAAATTTGATGAAGTATTAAGGAAGTTATGGCGTACCGACAAAACGCCTTGAGAAATAATATATATGATACCTGACCAATAATATCATATTGGATATCATATGACCAATAAAATAATATTGACATATTTAGTAACATTGGTAGGTTATATTATCTAAATCGACTCCAGCAATATTCAACGTTATTCAGTTTATCGAGTATGCAATCATCTTGTATACTTTTTATCTGTATCGACATTTTTTTACTTTCACTTAACTTTATAAGAAATATGTAGTAAGGGAAAGTAAT
This sequence comes from Aelia acuminata, assembly GCA_911387785.2. Classification (NCBI taxonomy): domain Eukaryota; kingdom Metazoa; phylum Arthropoda; class Insecta; order Hemiptera; family Pentatomidae; genus Aelia; species Aelia acuminata. The sequence goes on from CAJVQU020000033.1 coordinate 43,664, forward strand.
GCCATTGTGAACAATTTCGACTTCCGGTTTTCAACGGAAATACACGTTTTGGACTTGCTCAAAAACTATAAACTGTACGAACCCGCAATTGGGTATTTGGTGTATGTATATGACCGCGATGTGAAAGCAAAAAATTCATCAAAATTGGTCAAATGAAGGGCACTTTATTTATTAAATTTTGTATAATTTTTTTTAGATGTTTGATTTATTGCTGTATTAAGCGGAAGTCGAATACACGATTAAAATAACACAATATTCATAAACGAGAGTCTGAAAAACATTTGTATTTCACTTGTAACAGTATTGCTATAATAGACTTGGATAATTTTATATACATGATTAGGCGTATAAGCGGTATTAGGTATTTGTCAAAAAATCCTGATATAGCAACTACAGTCAAATTCGTTTATAACGACACCGGCTATAACTTACAATCGGATATAACAAACAAAATAATCGACCCCATGAAATAACATACAGAAAGCATTAATATCGCTTACAACGGACATCGGTTATAGTGAACAGATCGGTTAGAGCCAACATTTTTCTTGGAACAATAGCAGTTGAAATATCGCTTACAGCATAAATTTCAAGTCTAAGTTCTACGAAATGAAGAAAAAAAGTTTTGTTTGCTTTACATCAATGCACTCAACAGTGTCTCAATTCAGTTCTCTCTTGTCTTTATACACGGAAACATGCCCTGAAAACAATATATGTACGATTGAGGAACAGTTTGGGATAGTTTGCCGAGTCGATTCCACGAGTACGATTGCCCGTGAATTATCTCGTTCAACTGGATATGAAACTCCAGTAATTGTCAAAGAATCTTTCTCGGTTGTCTTCACTTCAAGCGAAAAATTTTTTTGCCAAACTACGAGGAAGGCGTCAGGCAAGATTGACAGATTTTTTCATTTAATTTACTTATTTATATGTAATTTTGGATTTGATAATATGTATTTTCACCCTTTTTTCATTATATATTTTTTAATTTAATTTTTTATAAAATTTAAAATGTCAATACATATTTTTAGAATACAAAGATTTTGACATTTTGCATTATGAGTATTGTTTATTTAGTACCTTATTATGCACTTTCATTGTTATTAGTTATTATGCACTTAAATTGACGTAAGATTAATTATGTACTTAAATTACGTAAGATGAAAATATGTATCGATAATGCTCAATATTTAACAGACCCAAAATTAAGACGAAGTGACTATAGGAACCAGTGTAACACCGTTTACAGCGAACTGTTCGTAATAACCAATAATACCGCTTAAAGAGAACATCGGCTATAACGTACAAAAACCTCCAGTCCCTTGAAGTTCGTTATAAACGATTTTAACTGTACTACTATTAACCCTTTTGTCTTCAAACTCCAGGGCTCCGCTACGGAGACAATGCATAATTTTCAGTTTTTAACATATAAGGACATAAACAAATCGTAAAAACTATTAATAGGATAGTTCGCTTTTGGTGATAAATGACGGTCGCGTTTCGCGGTGGTTTTTATTTGTGGTGTGTATTTTTCATCATTTTTAGAGTACGTTAATCTTTAAACATCGTCAATCTTTTATCTATTATAATATTATAATATATATTATAATTATAATCTTTTATCTATTTTATAGTACGTTAATCTTTATTATAATTTACAATAAAATTTTAAAAAATATATAAAATTCAAAAAAAATAATTTTGAAATTAATATAAAATTTATATTGTATTATAGCATAGTTTACAGAACAAAACGCCAATGACCATAAAGGGTAAAGGCTAAAAAGAAGAAAAAAAAAATTATGTTATTTTTATAAAAAAATATATAAAATTTAAAAAATAATAATATATTTTTTTTTGTAACTATGTGTTCTTGAAGCTTCACAAATACATATAACCTAAATTTCATTACAATTCCTTACTTGATTCTAAAATTTTACTGTATAATATTACGTTTTCAGGGTGTACGTTTTCGCGAATAAGTTGCGTCGAGTTGCCGGTAGGTAACGTCCGAAACGGTGTCGAGTGCTAAGGGTTAAATATACGGTTTGCATTAAACTTTGTTTTGTTTTTTATTTTCCTATTTATTCTTACTATTACTTGATTTCGTACATATAATTTATATGTAGAATATATATCTACAATAGGGATAAAGGAGAAATAGTTGAATGATATATTGTTTTAATATGTCGCAGCTATGTGGGAGGGGAGCGCTGACATGTTGGAATTTATACGGAATTATGATTTATCGGACTCTTTTAGTTTTAGCAGCGCCCGAGGCCTACCCAAGCAACTTGCTCCGCCGTATACAAATCATATTTTTCGATTTTCCCTTTATGTGTTGACATTTCATTAAATCTCTTGGGTGAAAAGTTTTTCACTTTATTTCCCCACTTCGGAAAACCCACGTTTAGTAGCCCCTTCACCTATACATTAAAAAAAAAATATATGTATTAAAAATATAGTCCTTAAATAGTAAATTAATTTATATTAAATTAATTGATTAATACTAGTTATAGTATCTAATGTAAAATATTAAGTTTTTTGGTAATTTTTAATATATGCCATTGGAAGATTTGGTTTATATAGTTCCAATTTTTTGCAAAATAGTTAAATTCACACTTCCTCTGAATTCTAGATAATGTAATATATAATTTTTATTTATATGTTGTTTTTAATTAAGTTAATTTTTAATCTTTGTAAATTAATTTTATCAATATACAGTACCGGTCAAAAGTTTAGACTCACTTATTGTATTTAATTTACAATCTTCAAGTTTAAAAAAATAATTGTAACTCAAGAGATAACATTTCAAAAATTCTATGATTGTTTCAAAATACAATCTATATAAATAAAGATGAAATTCTGTTAGTTTTTTTTTGTTTGTTCTCTATAGAAATACATACCGTTTGTCCTAAGTTCTCCGAATTTCGCTTAGTGGTTCTTTCATACCAGGTGCAAACACCTGTCCATATTAAAATTGCATAACTTCAGCCAATCTCTGGGTATATTCTTTATTGTTATAAAAATCGTTATGATCTCGCTTTACATTAGATTTTTACGAAATCAACCGTTGGAGTAAAAAAAAAATCTCTTTTCTGTCCTAACGAACTTTTCGTTACGACACGGCTTTTCTCATTGTTTAAAAATTCCGTGGGTAAAACCGGGATATTAAAGCTAGTTATAAATAAATAAAAAATAAAATAGTTGTTACGTTGTCCAATAAATAAAATGTTGTTACTTATTTATGTTACAAAATCTAAGGGTGAGTCTAAAATTTTGACCGGTACTGTAGTAAATGCCATGCAAAAACGCTTACAATCCGCCAAGAAACTGTCAAGGCGCTGGCTACAGATCTTCCGCATTAAACAGTGATACAAATATATTTTATCTTTTTCATTTAGTCACTTTTTTTTTCTCTCTTCAAACTTCAACTCACACCTGTCAGCAATTGCGACAATCAGCGAATGTGTTGAAAACATAAGGCATTTTATTCCATCTCTCATCCAGCTCCTTTTTAGCCGCCTTGCGACAGGCATATCAGCCGTGGCCATGCTGTTGGTTAGTCTGTTATTATGTCGTATGTAAAAAACCGTGTGTAAAGAGTTCCTATGTGTTCTTCGATAGTTGGTTGTCGGAAGTCTGTATGTAGAGTTTTGTTATTTACGAACTAGGGTGCGTTCGTAATTAGTCTCAAAATTTTTGATTGAAAAGTTTGTAGTTTTTGTAAGTGAGTCCTCTTTGCTGAGCCAAACATCTGTGAAGCGTATTTCAAATGGGTTTCAGTAAGTAGATGTTATGTATTCAGTTTATGTTTTATTTTCAATTTTGACGATTTTTAAAAAAGAGTGAAGAGTATTTTTAGTCGTTCGTTAAAAGTTCGTCTTGTGACTTGTTTTCATTTATGCTTTATTATTTCCGATTGTTTGTTTGGTGTTTTTTTTTTCATATTTAAGAAAAATGCCAGAAGCTATGTATATCTAAATAAATTTGAAAATTAAAATAATTTTTGTAGCATTATATATTACATCAGAATGTCTCATACCACCACTCAAAGGCCCAATTTCATCATCATCATCCCAAAAATCATATGAATAAGTATTTCGAATGTATTAGCAACAAATTTCTCACAAGTGAGGCATTTCTTGATCTGCGAGAGTGAAAAACTTCTTCTTCGAAACTAGGAAAGCTGTGATGTGTTAAGTTAAGCTAAGGCTCCGAAAGTTGTTGAAGACTGTCATCTCCTGTAAACGTCTCGGGATTAGATCCCGCCCGTTTCCCAAAATCTTCACGCTGACAGCGCCATCTATCTCCACCTCAGATCAAAGCATCGCCCTCATTTTGTCAAAGAGTTTGTCTCTAATAGATTTAGTTCTGTCTCACAGTCAAGGCAGGTAATGATAGTTTGAGGATTAGGTAAAGCGATTAAATCCTTTGACGTCCTAATGACGTCTTATGTATATATCAGCGTGGTAAGGTGTTACCATCTAGAAATTGATCAAGATCAAGTATAGTTTGAATTAGATACAGGGAATTTCCTAGAAATAAGGAATCATATTGAAAACTTATGTTCTGGTGATTGCATTGTACAAACTCCTCAATCCAAAATTCTTTATTTTTTAGGGTTATAAAATTGAATACGGTCATTTTTTACTTTCACTTACAAATATATGAAATATATAGTAAGTGGAAGTATTGCGATCGTGAAAAATTTCGACTTTCGGTTTTCAACGGAAATACACGTTTTGGGGTCCCCTGAGTCCAATTAACCAAGTCCCGCGAAATGGTCTGTGTGTGTGTGTCTGTGAACAGACTAGCTCAAAAACTATAAACCGTGAGAACCTGAAATTGGGGATTTAGTGTACGTATATGCCCGCAAAGTGACACCAAAAATTTCATCAAAATTGCTCAAATGGAGGGGGTACTTTATTTAATAACTTTTTAAGTTTTTTTCGATTTTCTCAAAAACGGCTCTAACGATTTTGATTAAACTGAGTTTTTGATGTAATAATATGCCCGAGATATGACTGTAAAAATTTCATCAAAATTGATCAACCAGAGGGGGACTTTATTTAATAAATTGTGTACCATTTTCACGTGTTTTTTTTTATTTACTCAAAAAAGGCATAAACGATTTTGATCAAACTGGGTATTTGATGTATGTATATGCCAAAGATGTGATAGCCAACATTACATCAAAATTGATCTATCGGAGGGGGGACTTTACTTAATAAATTTTGTATCATTTTCACGTGTTTTTTTATTTACTCAAAAAAGGCTTTAACGACTTTTATCAAATTCGTCATTTTTAATGAAAATAAGGTGTTCTTTAATATCAGGTAAGCTTTATCATTATTAAAATGTACTGAAAGGGCTTTTTTTTTGGGGGGGGGGGGCTTTTTTGTTTGTTTGTTTCCTATAAAGTACCTTTGTTTTTGTTTATATGGAGAAATTATCTGTCTCTCGTAATGCCTAAAAATAAGAAACGACTAAATATGAGATATGATAAAAATAAATAAAACATAAAAAGAAGAAAAAAATAAAAATATTCAGTCAACTCATAAAACTCGTTGACACGCATGCGGAGTACGCCTTTAATGACAGACCATTGTTTATAATTAAAACCGTTCTGCTCCTTTGAGAAGTGGCAATTAACAAAACGCATTAATTTCTAATCTAAGTAAGTCGGTAATTGAAAGTTGTGTGTTGCGCGCACGCACCAGATTTTTTACTTTCACTTACCTATATATGAAATATAAGGGGAAGTATTGCGATCGTGAAAAATTTCGACTTCTGGTTTTCAACGGAAATACACGTTTTGGGGTCCCCTGAGTCCAAATAACCAAGTCCCGCGAAATGGTCTGCGTGTGTGTGTGTGTGTGTTTGTGTGTTTGTGTGTGTGTGTGTGTGTGTGTGTGTGTGTGTGTGTGTGTGTGTGTGTGTGTGTGTGTGTGTGTGTGTGTGTGTGTGTGTGTGTGTGTGTGTGTGTGTGTGTGTGTGTGTGTGTGTGTGTGTGTGTGTGTGTGTGAGAACAGACTAGCTCAAAAACTATAAGCCGTGAGAACCTGAAATTGGGTATTTAGTGTATGTATATGCCCGCGATGTGACTGCGAAAATTTCATCAAAATTGCTCAAAGGGAGGGGGTACTTTATTTAATAACTTTTTACGTTTTTTTCGATTTTCTCAAAAATGGCTCTAACGATGTTGATTAAACTGAGTATTTGATGTAATAATATGCCCGAGATATGTCTGTAAAAATTACATCAAAATTTATCAACCGCAGGGGGGACTTTACTTAATAAATTTTGTATCATTTTCACGTGTTTTTTTTTTATTTACTCAAAAACAGTTTTAACGATTTTGATCAAACTGGGTATTTGATGTATCTATATGCCAAAGATGTGATAGCCAACATTTCATCAAAATTGATCAACCGGAGGGGGGACTTTAATTAATAAATTTTGTATCATTTTCACGTGTTTTATTTTTATTTACTCAAAAACAGTTTTAACGATTTTGATCAAACTGGGTATTTGATGTATCTATATGCCAAAGATGTGATAGCCAACATTTCATCAAAATTGATCAAACGGAGGGGGCACTTTATTTCATATTTTTTTCCAATTCTTACCTTTTTTTCGATGATCTCAAAAACGGCTTTACCGATTTTTATCAAATTCTTCATGTTTAATGAAAATTAGGTGTTATATCAGGTAAGCTTTATCATTATTAAAATGTTCTGAGGGGGCTTAAATGGGGAAGGGACCTTTTTTGTTACCTATAAAGTACCATAATAATGTAAAAATAATAAATGGCTAAGTATGAATTATGAGAAAAATCAAGTAAAATTGTAGAGGAGAAAAAAAGAAAATTATTCCGTCATAAAACACATTGAGCCCACACATGCGGAGTACGCCTTTAATGACAGACCATTGTTATCACATTTGTTTATATGATTCTACGGTAATAATAGATAATAATAATAATAACAAACGGTGATAATAGATGATACGGCATTGCCGAATTATTACATGTAAACAAATTTATTTAATAAAAAAAATAGTGTTTTTTATAGAGCAAATTAAAACAAAAATAAGAAATGAATGTGGAAAAATGGGTGACTTTGAGAAGTGGCAATCAACAAAACACATCAATTTCTAATCTAAGTAAGTTGATAAGTGAAAGTTTGTTGCGCGCACGCACCAGATTTTTTATTAGGTGTGTTATTACAATGAATGTTTCTACTTAAAGCATATCCGACGCAGTACTACTGAAATGATCCAGTTTAATATATACATACGTCTATTTATATTTACCTTAAGCTATTCACTGAACGACATATGGATTATTTAATATTTGTTGTAAAGATCAAAGGCTAGAAGCGGATACTAACTATCCCAGCCAAAGCATCAATTTCATTTACTTTACAGAAATAGTTGTGGAGTAATCTTTAAAATAAAATAAATAAATTCTACAAGGTACAGAGTTCGTGCAATAAGGACTTGTCAATACCAGGCCTAGCCCGGGTGCAAACATTTTCCGCATAGTCGACACTCTACTCAGCAAATCCATTCGCAAATCTAATCAAGGAAAACGGGAAACCATTACCCATAGACTCACCGTATCAATTGAAAAAACTCTGTTCAGAATACTGGCAACTAAAAAAACAGTTAATAAAAATTGAAAGATTCCCCAATAACATTATAAAATATGACTACAGCAAAGTTTGTCAAAACAATTCTCTGCTGTGTAATAAACATTAAAAAAAAAATAAAGGAATTAATCTGTTAACTTACAGAAACGGAAATGTGTTTACGATGTAAATTTACACACTAAATCATCAACTCTTGCTAACTATTATTAAATTTTTAACTCGAGAAAACGCTTATCGAAAGCATTCCTGTTAATTACGTCCGGTCAATCGACTTTTTACACTAATTTTTAGGAAAGTCCGTTACTTGGTTAGCGGTGATTTGATCCAGATCATTCTAAACTCTTCCTTAGCTAATTATTTTATAGAGGCTGAATGCGCCCCAAGTTTTTACTCCTATCGTGTTTATCAAAGGCATTCCAGCTCCGTAAATGAGGACTGGGAGGAATATCGTCTTGAAAATATCTAGCTTTGGGTCCCGGGCAAGTTTTTTTTACCGACAATGCTACTGTTGATTTGGAGGTATACACTTCTTTGGCGATCTCGTCCATTAATGCCACAAAAAGAAGGGGACTGAGACTGTCACCCTGTTTCACACAATGAAAATGGCTTTGATTCCCTTTCATTCAGTCGAACAACTCCTATTGGATCCTGTTAAACTTATATCGCCGGTATAAAGAATTTAATTCAAATTATTAAAATTTAAAGAATTAACGAACTAACTTACCGGCGCTTAATAATTTAATGTTCCTTAATAAGTCCTGCTCAGTAGGTCAGAAGACAATGGAGAACCATTCCTCTCTATCCTTCGCCACTGTACATCCATCTATATCCTACACTAAATCCTAACACCATCCGACGAAGGTATTCCTCGACATCATTTCTCCGTCTTAGGCAGGACTTAAATTCATAAACTCGTATATCATTCTCAGATAGGCTAATTACATGGTGCGAGAGGCTTAAAATTCCAGTCATTTTCTTTTCAATTTTACACCCTTAAGAGAAAAATGGAAACCTTCTTCTCCGTTAGGGATTGGGTACAGGCTGACTTAACTTTCTTGATCTTACGTTGAGTCGTTTTTGAGCCTTATCCTGATTATGCTAAATTAAATTTATATGTATGAAACTGAATACTAAAGCACTCAGAAAAGAATTGCTAACTTTTCAATAAAAAAATCTATGATTAAAACAGTTTTAGAAATTCTATACAAAGACTTAGGAAAAAAAATTATCGACTAACACAAAGAAATCCTTTATTTCCGCTTACGCGTTGATTTCACGGATTGTCTCATTGCTAAGAGGTATCTTGTAAGCGTATACAATTTAGAACATAGGAGCTGGTATTGAACCTTGTGGTACCCCCGCTAGGATCGGACATATAGTTTATTGATTTTTGCTCGGTAAAGTTTTATAGCAACATCACTTATCAGTTTTATTTTACCTTTATTTTAACTGAATATTAGTCACCTGATGTATTTGATTAAGTCAGGTGTGAATGATATTTTTTTATTTCGAACAGCTGCGGCTATCACCAGATTAGATTGGATTTAATTCACACCTGCACCCGAGCCACCACATTTCACCTGCTATCGAGGTTTCTGCTGCATTAAATCGATTTACCATTCGATTGCTTGATATTTCAGCTTGCATCTTTCTGTATTCAGTATTCCCACTGTGGGATACTGATTATAAAAATGAGATTTTTTGTTTGTTTAGTAGTAGTGTTGGGAAAAATTCATCTTCTATCCATGAATAACGAAAAATTTAAATTCAACCTTTATAGTCAGCTCTTCTCTAGGAAAGCATTTGATTTAAAACTTTTTCGATGGGATTATTAAGTTAATATTAAAATTATTTGTTCTGTTTTTATCTTTTATATATTATTTCTAAAAGGTCTTTTTTTTTGTCGGTACGCTATAACTTTTTGCTTTCACATACCTATATTTGAAATATATAGTAAGGGAAAGTATTGCGATTAATTTCACGTTTTGGGGTACAGTGAGTCCGAATAAAGAAGTCCCATGAAATGGTGTGTGTGCGTGTGTGTGTGTGAGAGAGAGAGTATTGTGAATATTTATGCATAAAATATCTTTGAAAAGTTGAGAATATAAGAAAGTAAAATGTTTAGTTTTTAAGTCGTAAAATGTACGTAAGCAAGTATACTTTCTACAAATTTCTATTTCAATATTAGTTACAAGTGTTACGACAAAAATTGAAACACGTTGACAACTCTTTCGTCTACCCAGTAAGCCTTTACTAATAGCCCATTTTTAAAAGTGAAGCGTACTGCGCATGCCATAAAGTTGTCAACGTGCTTTGAGTTCTTGTTGGAAAATACCTATTTAGCGGAAATTATTTCTTTCCATGGTTACTGAATGAAGTTTTCATAACAACTTAGCAGAGAAATCAGGCGCAAGGATGACCCTTGAAGAGACAAGGATGACCAGGGTAGGATAGACACAACGGTTAGCTCGTAGCGACACAGTGAAACGAGAATAACTTCTTTGGTTAATTGCCCGCCAATTACTCCAATAGGGAGGTAATATAATTAGTAAGTAGTAAGTGGTGAGACAAGGAGCGGACCTCAGCAAATTGCTTCTCACACCAGAGTCATACTCCTTCGTTCATAAAGAATTAATTGCCGGTGGAAGGTTACGGTAAGTCACTAACGCTAGAGTTTTCCACGAGTATTCGTAATTTGCCTTTTAAGTTATATGGTGCAGGAATTCTTCTTTATGATAACCTTCGTGAAACGGTTACTTCGCACCAAAGAGGTTATACACCAGATAGAGGTAACTTTGTAAAGACATTTTTATTTTATTTTCTCGAAGGTTTTATTTTGTTCTTTTTTATTATTTGTATAAAGACTTTTTATTTTATATAACTCACTGAAGGATTTGTATTTTTTTTATTTATATTTATTTCAAGTGGAGTACAATATATTTTTGTTTTATATCAATCAAATTTATTTATTTTTTGTTTTGTGACCCTTCTGATGCCTAATTTCAAAGAATAGTACAACAATTGAGTCCACGCCCTTTCGGACTGATGGTAACCTCTCTCTCCTTCCTAACCGTATCAAGAATTCCTGCACCATATAACCTAAAAGGCAACGTAATTCTTTATGGACGAAGGAGTATGACTCTGGTGTGAGAGGCAATTTGCTGGGGTCCGCTCCTTGTCTCACCACTTACTACTTACTAATTGGATTACCTCCCTATTGGAGTAATTGGCGGGCAATTAACCAAAGAAGTTATTCTCGTTTCACTGTGTCGCTACAAGCTCAATGGTTGAGAGCGCATCAACGGTGATAGTCCGATTCCCATCCAGGGCCGATCTTTTCTTATCAGATAAAAAATATTTAAATTTGATACGTGAGACAAACACTGATGATTATTTCGGTGCCTTCGAAAGAGTTTTAGAATTGCCTGTTAACTTTAGTCATGTTTAAGTACGTGATCACATGTCGAATGATATAGTCCTTTCTAGATTCCCCTTTTCGGACAAATATAAGAATCTATGGACTAGTGTCTCAGTTTTCCGTGGAATATCGAAGGAGTGAGGTTACTTTTGAGCAGAGTTGGGCATATTTAAATAAAAGTTTAATCATGATTATGACTAATAATCAAAACTGGCAATAATGATTGTAATCATCATTCACAAATCGTTCTTTAGCGCGGAATCATCAATCATGAATTGTATTAATCACTGGTTGTGGAATATTCATGAATATAATGTATTCAACAATCATGAATGACCATTATTCATTATTAAATGTTAGTCGGTAATCATGACTAACAAGAATTCACTATTCATGATTACATATCATTCATTAATCATGAATAATATAAACTCATTAATCATGATTACAAAAAAAAATCTTACTAATCATGAATGATGATTATAAATGTGTTTGCTCTTTCCATTCTTGTCAATAGACCTTTACTAATACCCATCGGAATTGGCGTCTAATCCTTTACTTGTGACTTCAAATGCTGTTCAGTTGACTACACCCACTTTTAGGACTTGTCCTTGCTCATTAGGACAACTTTTAATTCAGAAATGCATCCTCGTCTTTTAAATTTAAATGAATAATAATTATGAATATATCAAATTCATGATTGATGATTGGCGAATTTATGTTATTCATGATTGATGAATATTAAGTATTCATGATTGATGAATATTATATTAGTCCTAGCTCATGAATATATTTTATTCATGAATAATGGCTAACTGAATTAATCAGTATTCGTTAATCATGAATAACTGAATACCAGTTATTCATTATTCATTTCAAATGATTACCATAAACAATCAGTAATCATTAAAAATACTTTATACTGATTATGAATAATGGTTATTCATTATTCATTTGT
>CAJVQU020000034.1:0-51246 GCA_911387785.2 Aelia acuminata
AGATAAATAATTTATAATTTTTAAATTATTTTATTAGAAGATAAAAGATTCGACCACGGCCGGGAATCGAACCCAGGTCCTCTGCATCTACGTCGCAGCGCTCTTACCACTGAGCTAACCGTGAGTCCGTTCCGATCGTGATCGAATCTTTCTCTTCTTCACAGAAGATGATCCCTCCCTCCAGGTCTCGCCACATTGTAGCGAAGTACCAGGGAGCTGAACAATTGTCCAGACAGACGGGATCTAGTTGACATACGTCAAATATATACATTGTATGTTGTTATGTAGTAATTAGTTATCGTTAGATAAATAATTTATAATTTTTAAATTATTTTATTAGAAGATAAAAGATTCGACCACGGCCGGGAATCGAACCCAGGTCCTCTGCATCTACGTCGCAGCGCTCTTACCACTGAGCTAACCGTGAGTCCGTTCCGATCGTGATCGAATCTTTCTCTTCTTCACAGAAGATGATCCCTCCCTCCAGGTCTCGCCACATTGTAGCGAAGTACCAGGGAGCTGAACAATTGTCCAGACAGACGGGATCTAGTTGACATACGTCAAATATATACATTGTATGTTGTTATGTAGTAATTAGTTATCGTTAGATAAATAATTTATAATTTTTAAATTATTTTATTAGAAGATAAAAGATTCGACCACGGCCGGGAATCGAACCCAGGTCCTCTGCATCTACGTCGCAGCGCTCTTACCACTGAGCTAACCGTGAGTCCGTTCCGATCGTGATCGAATCTTTCTCTTCTTCACAGAAGATGATCCCTCCCTCCAGGTCTCGCCACATTGTAGCGAAGTACCAGGGAGCTGAACAATTGTCCAGACAGACGGGATCTAGTTGACATACGTCAAATATATACATTGTATGTTGTTATGTAGTAATTAGTTATCGTTAGATAAATAATTTATAATTTTTAAATTATTTTATTAGAAGATAAAAGATTCGACCACGGCCGGGAATCGAACCCAGGTCCTCTGCATCTACGTCGCAGCGCTCTTACCACTGAGCTAACCGTGAGTCCGTTCCGATCGTGATCGAATCTTTCTCTTCTTCACAGAAGATGATCCCTCCCTCCAGGTCTCGCCACATTGTAGCGAAGTACCAGGGAGCTGAACAATTGTCCAGACAGACGGGATCTAGTTGACATACGTCAAATATATACATTGTATGTTGTTATGTAGTAATTAGTTATCGTTAGATAAATAATTTATAATTTTTAAATTATTTTATTAGAAGATAAAAGATTCGACCACGGCCGGGAATCGAACCCAGGTCCTCTGCATCTACGTCGCAGCGCTCTTACCACTGAGCTAACCGTGAGTCCGTTCCGATCGTGATCGAATCTTTCTCTTCTTCACAGAAGATGATCCCTCCCTCCAGGTCTCGCCACATTGTAGCGAAGTACCAGGGAGCTGAACAATTGTCCAGACAGACGGGATCTAGTTGACATACGTCAAATATATACATTGTATGTTGTTATGTAGTAATTAGTTATCGTTAGATAAATAATTTATAATTTTTAAATTATTTTATTAGAAGATAAAAGATTCGACCACGGCCGGGAATCGAACCCAGGTCCTCTGCATCTACGTCGCAGCGCTCTTACCACTGAGCTAACCGTGAGTCCGTTCCGATCGTGATCGAATCTTTCTCTTCTTCACAGAAGATGATCCCTCCCTCCAGGTCTCGCCACATTGTAGCGAAGTACCAGGGAGCTGAACAATTGTCCAGACAGACGGGATCTAGTTGACATACGTCAAATATATACATTGTATGTTGTTATGTAGTAATTAGTTATCGTTAGATAAATAATTTATAATTTTTAAATTATTTTATTAGAAGATAAAAGATTCGACCACGGCCGGGAATCGAACCCAGGTCCTCTGCATCTACGTCGCAGCGCTCTTACCACTGAGCTAACCGTGAGTCCGTTCCGATCGTGATCGAATCTTTCTCTTCTTCACAGAAGATGATCCCTCCCTCCAGGTCTCGCCACATTGTAGCGAAGTACCAGGGAGCTGAACAATTGTCCAGACAGACGGGATCTAGTTGACATACGTCAAATATATACATTGTATGTTGTTATGTAGTAATTAGTTATCGTTAGATAAATAATTTATAATTTTTAAATTATTTTATTAGAAGATAAAAGATTCGACCACGGCCGGGAATCGAACCCAGGTCCTCTGCATCTACGTCGCAGCGCTCTTACCACTGAGCTAACCGTGAGTCCGTTCCGATCGTGATCGAATCTTTCTCTTCTTCACAGAAGATGATCCCTCCCTCCAGGTCTCGCCACATTGTAGCGAAGTACCAGGGAGCTGAACAATTGTCCAGACAGACGGGATCTAGTTGACATACGTCAAATATATACATTGTATGTTGTTATGTAGTAATTAGTTATCGTTAGATAAATAATTTATAATTTTTAAATTATTTTATTAGAAGATAAAAGATTCGACCACGGCCGGGAATCGAACCCAGGTCCTCTGCATCTACGTCGCAGCGCTCTTACCACTGAGCTAACCGTGAGTCCGTTCCGATCGTGATCGAATCTTTCTCTTCTTCACAGAAGATGATCCCTCCCTCCAGGTCTCGCCACATTGTAGCGAAGTACCAGGGAGCTGAACAATTGTCCAGACAGACGGGATCTAGTTGACATACGTCAAATATATACATTGTATGTTGTTATGTAGTAATTAGTTATCGTTAGATAAATAATTTATAATTTTTAAATTATTTTATTAGAAGATAAAAGATTCGACCACGGCCGGGAATCGAACCCAGGTCCTCTGCATCTACGTCGCAGCGCTCTTACCACTGAGCTAACCGTGAGTCCGTTCCGATCGTGATCGAATCTTTCTCTTCTTCACAGAAGATGATCCCTCCCTCCAGGTCTCGCCACATTGTAGCGAAGTACCAGGGAGCTGAACAATTGTCCAGACAGACGGGATCTAGTTGACATACGTCAAATATATACATTGTATGTTGTTATGTAGTAATTAGTTATCGTTAGATAAATAATTTATAATTTTTAAATTATTTTATTAGAAGATAAAAGATTCGACCACGGCCGGGAATCGAACCCAGGTCCTCTGCATCTACGTCGCAGCGCTCTTACCACTGAGCTAACCGTGAGTCCGTTCCGATCGTGATCGAATCTTTCTCTTCTTCACAGAAGATGATCCCTCCCTCCAGGTCTCGCCACATTGTAGCGAAGTACCAGGGAGCTGAACAATTGTCCAGACAGACGGGATCTAGTTGACATACGTCAAATATATACATTGTATGTTGTTATGTAGTAATTAGTTATCGTTAGATAAATAATTTATAATTTTTAAATTATTTTATTAGAAGATAAAAGATTCGACCACGGCCGGGAATCGAACCCAGGTCCTCTGCATCTACGTCGCAGCGCTCTTACCACTGAGCTAACCGTGAGTCCGTTCCGATCGTGATCGAATCTTTCTCTTCTTCACAGAAGATGATCCCTCCCTCCAGGTCTCGCCACATTGTAGCGAAGTACCAGGGAGCTGAACAATTGTCCAGACAGACGGGATCTAGTTGACATACGTCAAATATATACATTGTATGTTGTTATGTAGTAATTAGTTATCGTTAGATAAATAATTTATAATTTTTAAATTATTTTATTAGAAGATAAAAGATTCGACCACGGCCGGGAATCGAACCCAGGTCCTCTGCATCTACGTCGCAGCGCTCTTACCACTGAGCTAACCGTGAGTCCGTTCCGATCGTGATCGAATCTTTCTCTTCTTCACAGAAGATGATCCCTCCCTCCAGGTCTCGCCACATTGTAGCGAAGTACCAGGGAGCTGAACAATTGTCCAGACAGACGGGATCTAGTTGACATACGTCAAATATATACATTGTATGTTGTTATGTAGTAATTAGTTATCGTTAGATAAATAATTTATAATTTTTAAATTATTTTATTAGAAGATAAAAGATTCGACCACGGCCGGGAATCGAACCCAGGTCCTCTGCATCTACGTCGCAGCGCTCTTACCACTGAGCTAACCGTGAGTCCGTTCCGATCGTGATCGAATCTTTCTCTTCTTCACAGAAGATGATCCCTCCCTCCAGGTCTCGCCACATTGTAGCGAAGTACCAGGGAGCTGAACAATTGTCCAGACAGACGGGATCTAGTTGACATACGTCAAATATATACATTGTATGTTGTTATGTAGTAATTAGTTATCGTTAGATAAATAATTTATAATTTTTAAATTATTTTATTAGAAGATAAAAGATTCGACCACGGCCGGGAATCGAACCCAGGTCCTCTGCATCTACGTCGCAGCGCTCTTACCACTGAGCTAACCGTGAGTCCGTTCCGATCGTGATCGAATCTTTCTCTTCTTCACAGAAGATGATCCCTCCCTCCAGGTCTCGCCACATTGTAGCGAAGTACCAGGGAGCTGAACAATTGTCCAGACAGACGGGATCTAGTTGACATACGTCAAATATATACATTGTATGTTGTTATGTAGTAATTAGTTATCGTTAGATAAATAATTTATAATTTTTAAATTATTTTATTAGAAGATAAAAGATTCGACCACGGCCGGGAATCGAACCCAGGTCCTCTGCATCTACGTCGCAGCGCTCTTACCAC
This sequence comes from Aelia acuminata, assembly GCA_911387785.2. Lineage (NCBI taxonomy): Eukaryota > Metazoa > Arthropoda > Insecta > Hemiptera > Pentatomidae > Aelia > Aelia acuminata. The sequence continues at coordinate 4,656 of CAJVQU020000034.1, forward strand.
TGAGCTAACCGTGAGTCCGTTCCGATCGTGATCGAATCTTTCTCTTCTTCACAGAAGATGATCCCTCCCTCCAGGTCTCGCCACATTGTAGCGAAGTACCAGGGAGCTGAACAATTGTCCAGACAGACGGGATCTAGTTGACATACGTCAAATATATACATTGTATGTTGTTATGTAGTAATTAGTTATCGTTAGATAAATAATTTATAATTTTTAAATTATTTTATTAGAAGATAAAAGATTCGACCACGGCCGGGAATCGAACCCAGGTCCTCTGCATCTACGTCGCAGCGCTCTTACCACTGAGCTAACCGTGAGTCCGTTCCGATCGTGATCGAATCTTTCTCTTCTTCACAGAAGATGATCCCTCCCTCCAGGTCTCGCCACATTGTAGCGAAGTACCAGGGAGCTGAACAATTGTCCAGACAGACGGGATCTAGTTGACATACGTCAAATATATACATTGTATGTTGTTATGTAGTAATTAGTTATCGTTAGATAAATAATTTATAATTTTTAAATTATTTTATTAGAAGATAAAAGATTCGACCACGGCCGGGAATCGAACCCAGGTCCTCTGCATCTACGTCGCAGCGCTCTTACCACTGAGCTAACCGTGAGTCCGTTCCGATCGTGATCGAATCTTTCTCTTCTTCACAGAAGATGATCCCTCCCTCCAGGTCTCGCCACATTGTAGCGAAGTACCAGGGAGCTGAACAATTGTCCAGACAGACGGGATCTAGTTGACATACGTCAAATATATACATTGTATGTTGTTATGTAGTAATTAGTTATCGTTAGATAAATAATTTATAATTTTTAAATTATTTTATTAGAAGATAAAAGATTCGACCACGGCCGGGAATCGAACCCAGGTCCTCTGCATCTACGTCGCAGCGCTCTTACCACTGAGCTAACCGTGAGTCCGTTCCGATCGTGATCGAATCTTTCTCTTCTTCACAGAAGATGATCCCTCCCTCCAGGTCTCGCCACATTGTAGCGAAGTACCAGGGAGCTGAACAATTGTCCAGACAGACGGGATCTAGTTGACATACGTCAAATATATACATTGTATGTTGTTATGTAGTAATTAGTTATCGTTAGATAAATAATTTATAATTTTTAAATTATTTTATTAGAAGATAAAAGATTCGACCACGGCCGGGAATCGAACCCAGGTCCTCTGCATCTACGTCGCAGCGCTCTTACCACTGAGCTAACCGTGAGTCCGTTCCGATCGTGATCGAATCTTTCTCTTCTTCACAGAAGATGATCCCTCCCTCCAGGTCTCGCCACATTGTAGCGAAGTACCAGGGAGCTGAACAATTGTCCAGACAGACGGGATCTAGTTGACATACGTCAAATATATACATTGTATGTTGTTATGTAGTAATTAGTTATCGTTAGATAAATAATTTATAATTTTTAAATTATTTTATTAGAAGATAAAAGATTCGACCACGGCCGGGAATCGAACCCAGGTCCTCTGCATCTACGTCGCAGCGCTCTTACCACTGAGCTAACCGTGAGTCCGTTCCGATCGTGATCGAATCTTTCTCTTCTTCACAGAAGATGATCCCTCCCTCCAGGTCTCGCCACATTGTAGCGAAGTACCAGGGAGCTGAACAATTGTCCAGACAGACGGGATCTAGTTGACATACGTCAAATATATACATTGTATGTTGTTATGTAGTAATTAGTTATCGTTAGATAAATAATTTATAATTTTTAAATTATTTTATTAGAAGATAAAAGATTCGACCACGGCCGGGAATCGAACCCAGGTCCTCTGCATCTACGTCGCAGCGCTCTTACCACTGAGCTAACCGTGAGTCCGTTCCGATCGTGATCGAATCTTTCTCTTCTTCACAGAAGATGATCCCTCCCTCCAGGTCTCGCCACATTGTAGCGAAGTACCAGGGAGCTGAACAATTGTCCAGACAGACGGGATCTAGTTGACATACGTCAAATATATACATTGTATGTTGTTATGTAGTAATTAGTTATCGTTAGATAAATAATTTATAATTTTTAAATTATTTTATTAGAAGATAAAAGATTCGACCACGGCCGGGAATCGAACCCAGGTCCTCTGCATCTACGTCGCAGCGCTCTTACCACTGAGCTAACCGTGAGTCCGTTCCGATCGTGATCGAATCTTTCTCTTCTTCACAGAAGATGATCCCTCCCTCCAGGTCTCGCCACATTGTAGCGAAGTACCAGGGAGCTGAACAATTGTCCAGACAGACGGGATCTAGTTGACATACGTCAAATATATACATTGTATGTTGTTATGTAGTAATTAGTTATCGTTAGATAAATAATTTATAATTTTTAAATTATTTTATTAGAAGATAAAAGATTCGACCACGGCCGGGAATCGAACCCAGGTCCTCTGCATCTACGTCGCAGCGCTCTTACCACTGAGCTAACCGTGAGTCCGTTCCGATCGTGATCGAATCTTTCTCTTCTTCACAGAAGATGATCCCTCCCTCCAGGTCTCGCCACATTGTAGCGAAGTACCAGGGAGCTGAACAATTGTCCAGACAGACGGGATCTAGTTGACATACGTCAAATATATACATTGTATGTTGTTATGTAGTAATTAGTTATCGTTAGATAAATAATTTATAATTTTTAAATTATTTTATTAGAAGATAAAAGATTCGACCACGGCCGGGAATCGAACCCAGGTCCTCTGCATCTACGTCGCAGCGCTCTTACCACTGAGCTAACCGTGAGTCCGTTCCGATCGTGATCGAATCTTTCTCTTCTTCACAGAAGATGATCCCTCCCTCCAGGTCTCGCCACATTGTAGCGAAGTACCAGGGAGCTGAACAATTGTCCAGACAGACGGGATCTAGTTGACATACGTCAAATATATACATTGTATGTTGTTATGTAGTAATTAGTTATCGTTAGATAAATAATTTATAATTTTTAAATTATTTTATTAGAAGATAAAAGATTCGACCACGGCCGGGAATCGAACCCAGGTCCTCTGCATCTACGTCGCAGCGCTCTTACCACTGAGCTGACCGTGAGTCCGTTCCGATCGTGATCGAATCTTTCTCTTCTTCACAGAAGATGATCCCTCCCTCCAGGTCTCGCCACATTGTAGCGAAGTACCAGGGAGCTGAACAATTGTCCAGACAGACGGGATCTAGTTGACATACGTCAAATATATACATTGTATGTTGTTATGTAGTAATTAGTTATCGTTAGATAAATAATTTATAATTTTTAAATTATTTTATTAGAAGATAAAAGATTCGACCACGGCCGGGAATCGAACCCAGGTCCTCTGCATCTACGTCGCAGCGCTCTTACCACTGAGCTGACCGTGAGTCCGTTCCGATCGTGATCGAATCTTTCTCTTCTTCACAGAAGATGATCCCTCCCTCCAGGTCTCGCCACATTGTAGCGAAGTACCAGGGAGCTGAACAATTGTCCAGACAGACGGGATCTAGTTGACATACGTCAAATATATACATTGTATGTTGTTATGTAGTAATTAGTTATCGTTAGATAAATAATTTATAATTTTTAAATTATTTTATTAGAAGATAAAAGATTCGACCACGGCCGGGAATCGAACCCAGGTCCTCTGCATCTACGTCGCAGCGCTCTTACCACTGAGCTAACCGTGAGTCCGTTCCGATCGTGATCGAATCTTTCTCTTCTTCACAGAAGATGATCCCTCCCTCCAGGTCTCGCCACATTGTAGCGAAGTACCAGGGAGCTGAACAATTGTCCAGACAGACGGGATCTAGTTGACATACGTCAAATATATACATTGTATGTTGTTATGTAGTAATTAGTTATCGTTAGATAAATAATTTATAATTTTTAAATTATTTTATTAGAAGATAAAAGATTCGACCACGGCCGGGAATCGAACCCAGGTCCTCTGCATCTACGTCGCAGCGCTCTTACCACTGAGCTAACCGTGAGTCCGTTCCGATCGTGATCGAATCTTTCTCTTCTTCACAGAAGATGATCCCTCCCTCCAGGTCTCGCCACATTGTAGCGAAGTACCAGGGAGCTGAACAATTGTCCAGACAGACGGGATCTAGTTGACATACGTCAAATATATACATTGTATGTTGTTATGTAGTAATTAGTTATCGTTAGATAAATAATTTATAATTTTTAAATTATTTTATTAGAAGATAAAAGATTCGACCACGGCCGGGAATCGAACCCAGGTCCTCTGCATCTACGTCGCAGCGCTCTTACCACTGAGCTAACCGTGAGTCCGTTCCGATCGTGATCGAATCTTTCTCTTCTTCACAGAAGATGATCCCTCCCTCCAGGTCTCGCCACATTGTAGCGAAGTACCAGGGAGCTGAACAATTGTCCAGACAGACGGGATCTAGTTGACATACGTCAAATATATACATTGTATGTTGTTATGTAGTAATTAGTTATCGTTAGATAAATAATTTATAATTTTTAAATTATTTTATTAGAAGATAAAAGATTCGACCACGGCCGGGAATCGAACCCAGGTCCTCTGCATCTACGTCGCAGCGCTCTTACCACTGAGCTAACCGTGAGTCCGTTCCGATCGTGATCGAATCTTTCTCTTCTTCACAGAAGATGATCCCTCCCTCCAGGTCTCGCCACATTGTAGCGAAGTACCAGGGAGCTGAACAATTGTCCAGACAGACGGGATCTAGTTGACATACGTCAAATATATACATTGTATGTTGTTATGTAGTAATTAGTTATCGTTAGATAAATAATTTATAATTTTTAAATTATTTTATTAGAAGATAAAAGATTCGACCACGGCCGGGAATCGAACCCAGGTCCTCTGCATCTACGTCGCAGCGCTCTTACCACTGAGCTAACCGTGAGTCCGTTCCGATCGTGATCGAATCTTTCTCTTCTTCACAGAAGATGATCCCTCCCTCCAGGTCTCGCCACATTGTAGCGAAGTACCAGGGAGCTGAACAATTGTCCAGACAGACGGGATCTAGTTGACATACGTCAAATATATACATTGTATGTTGTTATGTAGTAATTAGTTATCGTTAGATAAATAATTTATAATTTTTAAATTATTTTATTAGAAGATAAAAGATTCGACCACGGCCGGGAATCGAACCCAGGTCCTCTGCATCTACGTCGCAGCGCTCTTACCACTGAGCTAACCGTGAGTCCGTTCCGATCGTGATCGAATCTTTCTCTTCTTCACAGAAGATGATCCCTCCCTCCAGGTCTCGCCACATTGTAGCGAAGTACCAGGGAGCTGAACAATTGTCCAGACAGACGGGATCTAGTTGACATACGTCAAATATATACATTGTATGTTGTTATGTAGTAATTAGTTATCGTTAGATAAATAATTTATAATTTTTAAATTATTTTATTAGAAGATAAAAGATTCGACCACGGCCGGGAATCGAACCCAGGTCCTCTGCATCTACGTCGCAGCGCTCTTACCACTGAGCTAACCGTGAGTCCGTTCCGATCGTGATCGAATCTTTCTCTTCTTCACAGAAGATGATCCCTCCCTCCAGGTCTCGCCACATTGTAGCGAAGTACCAGGGAGCTGAACAATTGTCCAGACAGACGGGATCTAGTTGACATACGTCAAATATATACATTGTATGTTGTTATGTAGTAATTAGTTATCGTTAGATAAATAATTTATAATTTTTAAATTATTTTATTAGAAGATAAAAGATTCGACCACGGCCGGGAATCGAACCCAGGTCCTCTGCATCTACGTCGCAGCGCTCTTACCACTGAGCTAACCGTGAGTCCGTTCCGATCGTGATCGAATCTTTCTCTTCTTCACAGAAGATGATCCCTCCCTCCAGGTCTCGCCACATTGTAGCGAAGTACCAGGGAGCTGAACAATTGTCCAGACAGACGGGATCTAGTTGACATACGTCAAATATATACATTGTATGTTGTTATGTAGTAATTAGTTATCGTTAGATAAATAATTTATAATTTTTAAATTATTTTATTAGAAGATAAAAGATTCGACCACGGCCGGGAATCGAACCCAGGTCCTCTGCATCTACGTCGCAGCGCTCTTACCACTGAGCTAACCGTGAGTCCGTTCCGATCGTGATCGAATCTTTCTCTTCTTCACAGAAGATGATCCCTCCCTCCAGGTCTCGCCACATTGTAGCGAAGTACCAGGGAGCTGAACAATTGTCCAGACAGACGGGATCTAGTTGACATACGTCAAATATATACATTGTATGTTGTTATGTAGTAATTAGTTATCGTTAGATAAATAATTTATAATTTTTAAATTATTTTATTAGAAGATAAAAGATTCGACCACGGCCGGGAATCGAACCCAGGTCCTCTGCATCTACGTCGCAGCGCTCTTACCACTGAGCTAACCGTGAGTCCGTTCCGATCGTGATCGAATCTTTCTCTTCTTCACAGAAGATGATCCCTCCCTCCAGGTCTCGCCACATTGTAGCGAAGTACCAGGGAGCTGAACAATTGTCCAGACAGACGGGATCTAGTTGACATACGTCAAATATATACATTGTATGTTGTTATGTAGTAATTAGTTATCGTTAGATAAATAATTTATAATTTTTAAATTATTTTATTAGAAGATAAAAGATTCGACCACGGCCGGGAATCGAACCCAGGTCCTCTGCATCTACGTCGCAGCGCTCTTACCACTGAGCTAACCGTGAGTCCGTTCCGATCGTGATCGAATCTTTCTCTTCTTCACAGAAGATGATCCCTCCCTCCAGGTCTCGCCACATTGTAGCGAAGTACCAGGGAGCTGAACAATTGTCCAGACAGACGGGATCTAGTTGACATACGTCAAATATATACATTGTATGTTGTTATGTAGTAATTAGTTATCGTTAGATAAATAATTTATAATTTTTAAATTATTTTATTAGAAGATAAAAGATTCGACCACGGCCGGGAATCGAACCCAGGTCCTCTGCATCTACGTCGCAGCGCTCTTACCACTGAGCTAACCGTGAGTCCGTTCCGATCGTGATCGAATCTTTCTCTTCTTCACAGAAGATGATCCCTCCCTCCAGGTCTCGCCACATTGTAGCGAAGTACCAGGGAGCTGAACAATTGTCCAGACAGACGGGATCTAGTTGACATACGTCAAATATATACATTGTATGTTGTTATGTAGTAATTAGTTATCGTTAGATAAATAATTTATAATTTTTAAATTATTTTATTAGAAGATAAAAGATTCGACCACGGCCGGGAATCGAACCCAGGTCCTCTGCATCTACGTCGCAGCGCTCTTACCACTGAGCTAACCGTGAGTCCGTTCCGATCGTGATCGAATCTTTCTCTTCTTCACAGAAGATGATCCCTCCCTCCAGGTCTCGCCACATTGTAGCGAAGTACCAGGGAGCTGAACAATTGTCCAGACAGACGGGATCTAGTTGACATACGTCAAATATATACATTGTATGTTGTTATGTAGTAATTAGTTATCGTTAGATAAATAATTTATAATTTTTAAATTATTTTATTAGAAGATAAAAGATTCGACCACGGCCGGGAATCGAACCCAGGTCCTCTGCATCTACGTCGCAGCGCTCTTACCACTGAGCTAACCGTGAGTCCGTTCCGATCGTGATCGAATCTTTCTCTTCTTCACAGAAGATGATCCCTCCCTCCAGGTCTCGCCACATTGTAGCGAAGTACCAGGGAGCTGAACAATTGTCCAGACAGACGGGATCTAGTTGACATACGTCAAATATATACATTGTATGTTGTTATGTAGTAATTAGTTATCGTTAGATAAATAATTTATAATTTTTAAATTATTTTATTAGAAGATAAAAGATTCGACCACGGCCGGGAATCGAACCCAGGTCCTCTGCATCTACGTCGCAGCGCTCTTACCACTGAGCTAACCGTGAGTCCGTTCCGATCGTGATCGAATCTTTCTCTTCTTCACAGAAGATGATCCCTCCCTCCAGGTCTCGCCACATTGTAGCGAAGTACCAGGGAGCTGAACAATTGTCCAGACAGACGGGATCTAGTTGACATACGTCAAATATATACATTGTATGTTGTTATGTAGTAATTAGTTATCGTTAGATAAATAATTTATAATTTTTAAATTATTTTATTAGAAGATAAAAGATTCGACCACGGCCGGGAATCGAACCCAGGTCCTCTGCATCTACGTCGCAGCGCTCTTACCACTGAGCTAACCGTGAGTCCGTTCCGATCGTGATCGAATCTTTCTCTTCTTCACAGAAGATGATCCCTCCCTCCAGGTCTCGCCACATTGTAGCGAAGTACCAGGGAGCTGAACAATTGTCCAGACAGACGGGATCTAGTTGACATACGTCAAATATATACATTGTATGTTCTTATGTAGTAATTAGTTATCGTTAGATAAATAATTTATAATTTTTAAATTATTTTATTAGAAGATAAAAGATTCGACCACGGCCGGGAATCGAACCCAGGTCCTCTGCATCTACGTCGCAGCGCTCTTACCACTGAGCTAACCGTGAGTCCGTTCCGATCGTGATCGAATCTTTCTCTTCTTCACAGAAGATGATCCCTCCCTCCAGGTCTCGCCACATTGTAGCGAAGTACCAGGGAGCTGAACAATTGTCCAGACAGACGGGATCTAGTTGACATACGTCAAATATATACATTGTATGTTGTTATGTAGTAATTAGTTATCGTTAGATAAATAATTTATAATTTTTAAATTATTTTATTAGAAGATAAAAGATTCGACCACGGCCGGGAATCGAACCCAGGTCCTCTGCATCTACGTCGCAGCGCTCTTACCACTGAGCTAACCGTGAGTCCGTTCCGATCGTGATCGAATCTTTCTCTTCTTCACAGAAGATGATCCCTCCCTCCAGGTCTCGCCACATTGTAGCGAAGTACCAGGGAGCTGAACAATTGTCCAGACAGACGGGATCTAGTTGACATACGTCAAATATATACATTGTATGTTGTTATGTAGTAATTAGTTATCGTTAGATAAATAATTTATAATTTTTAAATTATTTTATTAGAAGATAAAAGATTCGACCACGGCCGGGAATCGAACCCAGGTCCTCTGCATCTACGTCGCAGCGCTCTTACCACTGAGCTAACCGTGAGTCCGTTCCGATCGTGATCGAATCTTTCTCTTCTTCACAGAAGATGATCCCTCCCTCCAGGTCTCGCCACATTGTAGCGAAGTACCAGGGAGCTGAACAATTGTCCAGACAGACGGGATCTAGTTGACATACGTCAAATATATACATTGTATGTTGTTATGTAGTAATTAGTTATCGTTAGATAAATAATTTATAATTTTTAAATTATTTTATTAGAAGATAAAAGATTCGACCACGGCCGGGAATCGAACCCAGGTCCTCTGCATCTACGTCGCAGCGCTCTTACCACTGAGCTAACCGTGAGTCCGTTCCGATCGTGATCGAATCTTTCTCTTCTTCACAGAAGATGATCCCTCCCTCCAGGTCTCGCCACATTGTAGCGAAGTACCAGGGAGCTGAACAATTGTCCAGACAGACGGGATCTAGTTGACATACGTCAAATATATACATTGTATGTTGTTATGTAGTAATTAGTTATCGTTAGATAAATAATTTATAATTTTTAAATTATTTTATTAGAAGATAAAAGATTCGACCACGGCCGGGAATCGAACCCAGGTCCTCTGCATCTACGTCGCAGCGCTCTTACCACTGAGCTAACCGTGAGTCCGTTCCGATCGTGATCGAATCTTTCTCTTCTTCACAGAAGATGATCCCTCCCTCCAGGTCTCGCCACATTGTAGCGAAGTACCAGGGAGCTGAACAATTGTCCAGACAGACGGGATCTAGTTGACATACGTCAAATATATACATTGTATGTTGTTATGTAGTAATTAGTTATCGTTAGATAAATAATTTATAATTTTTAAATTATTTTATTAGAAGATAAAAGATTCGACCACGGCCGGGAATCGAACCCAGGTCCTCTGCATCTACGTCGCAGCGCTCTTACCACTGAGCTAACCGTGAGTCCGTTCCGATCGTGATCGAATCTTTCTCTTCTTCACAGAAGATGATCCCTCCCTCCAGGTCTCGCCACATTGTAGCGAAGTACCAGGGAGCTGAACAATTGTCCAGACAGACGGGATCTAGTTGACATACGTCAAATATATACATTGTATGTTGTTATGTAGTAATTAGTTATCGTTAGATAAATAATTTATAATTTTTAAATTATTTTATTAGAAGATAAAAGATTCGACCACGGCCGGGAATCGAACCCAGGTCCTCTGCATCTACGTCGCAGCGCTCTTACCACTGAGCTAACCGTGAGTCCGTTCCGATCGTGATCGAATCTTTCTCTTCTTCACAGAAGATGATCCCTCCCTCCAGGTCTCGCCACATTGTAGCGAAGTACCAGGGAGCTGAACAATTGTCCAGACAGACGGGATCTAGTTGACATACGTCAAATATATACATTGTATGTTGTTATGTAGTAATTAGTTATCGTTAGATAAATAATTTATAATTTTTAAATTATTTTATTAGAAGATAAAAGATTCGACCACGGCCGGGAATCGAACCCAGGTCCTCTGCATCTACGTCGCAGCGCTCTTACCACTGAGCTGACCGTGAGTCCGTTCCGATCGTGATCGAATCTTTCTCTTCTTCACAGAAGATGATCCCTCCCTCCAGGTCTCGCCACATTGTAGCGAAGTACCAGGGAGCTGAACAATTGTCCAGACAGACGGGATCTAGTTGACATACGTCAAATATATACATTGTATGTTGTTATGTAGTAATTAGTTATCGTTAGATAAATAATTTATAATTTTTAAATTATTTTATTAGAAGATAAAAGATTCGACCACGGCCGGGAATCGAACCCAGGTCCTCTGCATCTACGTCGCAGCGCTCTTACCACTGAGCTGACCGTGAGTCCGTTCCGATCGTGATCGAATCTTTCTCTTCTTCACAGAAGATGATCCCTCCCTCCAGGTCTCGCCACATTGTAGCGAAGTACCAGGGAGCTGAACAATTGTCCAGACAGACGGGATCTAGTTGACATACGTCAAATATATACATTGTATGTTGTTATGTAGTAATTAGTTATCGTTAGATAAATAATTTATAATTTTTAAATTATTTTATTAGAAGATAAAAGATTCGACCACGGCCGGGAATCGAACCCAGGTCCTCTGCATCTACGTCGCAGCGCTCTTACCACTGAGCTAACCGTGAGTCCGTTCCGATCGTGATCGAATCTTTCTCTTCTTCACAGAAGATGATCCCTCCCTCCAGGTCTCGCCACATTGTAGCGAAGTACCAGGGAGCTGAACAATTGTCCAGACAGACGGGATCTAGTTGACATACGTCAAATATATACATTGTATGTTGTTATGTAGTAATTAGTTATCGTTAGATAAATAATTTATAATTTTTAAATTATTTTATTAGAAGATAAAAGATTCGACCACGGCCGGGAATCGAACCCAGGTCCTCTGCATCTACGTCGCAGCGCTCTTACCACTGAGCTAACCGTGAGTCCGTTCCGATCGTGATCGAATCTTTCTCTTCTTCACAGAAGATGATCCCTCCCTCCAGGTCTCGCCACATTGTAGCGAAGTACCAGGGAGCTGAACAATTGTCCAGACAGACGGGATCTAGTTGACATACGTCAAATATATACATTGTATGTTGTTATGTAGTAATTAGTTATCGTTAGATAAATAATTTATAATTTTTAAATTATTTTATTAGAAGATAAAAGATTCGACCACGGCCGGGAATCGAACCCAGGTCCTCTGCATCTACGTCGCAGCGCTCTTACCACTGAGCTAACCGTGAGTCCGTTCCGATCGTGATCGAATCTTTCTCTTCTTCACAGAAGATGATCCCTCCCTCCAGGTCTCGCCACATTGTAGCGAAGTACCAGGGAGCTGAACAATTGTCCAGACAGACGGGATCTAGTTGACATACGTCAAATATATACATTGTATGTTGTTATGTAGTAATTAGTTATCGTTAGATAAATAATTTATAATTTTTAAATTATTTTATTAGAAGATAAAAGATTCGACCACGGCCGGGAATCGAACCCAGGTCCTCTGCATCTACGTCACAGCGCTCTTACCACTGAGCTAACCGTGAGTCCGTTCCGATCGTGATCGAATCTTTCTCTTCTTCACAGAAGATGATCCCTCCCTCCAGGTCTCGCCACATTGTAGCGAAGTACCAGGGAGCTGAACAATTGTCCAGACAGACGGGATCTAGTTGACATACGTCAAATATATACATTGTATGTTGTTATGTAGTAATTAGTTATCGTTAGATAAATAATTTATAATTTTTAAATTATTTTATTAGAAGATAAAAGATTCGACCACGGCCGGGAATCGAACCCAGGTCCTCTGCATCTACGTCGCAGCGCTCTTACCACTGAGCTAACCGTGAGTCCGTTCCGATCGTGATCGAATCTTTCTCTTCTTCACAGAAGATGATCCCTCCCTCCAGGTCTCGCCACATTGTAGCGAAGTACCAGGGAGCTGAACAATTGTCCAGACAGACGGGATCTAGTTGACATACGTCAAATATATACATTGTATGTTGTTATGTAGTAATTAGTTATCGTTAGATAAATAATTTATAATTTTTAAATTATTTTATTAGAAGATAAAAGATTCGACCACGGCCGGGAATCGAACCCAGGTCCTCTGCATCTACGTCGCAGCGCTCTTACCACTGAGCTAACCGTGAGTCCGTTCCGATCGTGATCGAATCTTTCTCTTCTTCACAGAAGATGATCCCTCCCTCCAGGTCTCGCCACATTGTAGCGAAGTACCAGGGAGCTGAACAATTGTCCAGACAGACGGGATCTAGTTGACATACGTCAAATATATACATTGTATGTTGTTATGTAGTAATTAGTTATCGTTAGATAAATAATTTATAATTTTTAAATTATTTTATTAGAAGATAAAAGATTCGACCACGGCCGGGAATCGAACCCAGGTCCTCTGCATCTACGTCGCAGCGCTCTTACCACTGAGCTAACCGTGAGTCCGTTCCGATCGTGATCGAATCTTTCTCTTCTTCACAGAAGATGATCCCTCCCTCCAGGTCTCGCCACATTGTAGCGAAGTACCAGGGAGCTGAACAATTGTCCAGACAGACGGGATCTAGTTGACATACGTCAAATATATACATTGTATGTTGTTATGTAGTAATTAGTTATCGTTAGATAAATAATTTATAATTTTTAAATTATTTTATTAGAAGATAAAAGATTCGACCACGGCCGGGAATCGAACCCAGGTCCTCTGCATCTACGTCGCAGCGCTCTTACCACTGAGCTAACCGTGAGTCCGTTCCGATCGTGATCGAATCTTTCTCTTCTTCACAGAAGATGATCCCTCCCTCCAGGTCTCGCCACATTGTAGCGAAGTACCAGGGAGCTGAACAATTGTCCAGACAGACGGGATCTAGTTGACATACGTCAAATATATACATTGTATGTTGTTATGTAGTAATTAGTTATCGTTAGATAAATAATTTATAATTTTTAAATTATTTTATTAGAAGATAAAAGATTCGACCACGGCCGGGAATCGAACCCAGGTCCTCTGCATCTACGTCGCAGCGCTCTTACCACTGAGCTAACCGTGAGTCCGTTCCGATCGTGATCGAATCTTTCTCTTCTTCACAGAAGATGATCCCTCCCTCCAGGTCTCGCCACATTGTAGCGAAGTACCAGGGAGCTGAACAATTGTCCAGACAGACGGGATCTAGTTGACATACGTCAAATATATACATTGTATGTTGTTATGTAGTAATTAGTTATCGTTAGATAAATAATTTATAATTTTTAAATTATTTTATTAGAAGATAAAAGATTCGACCACGGCCGGGAATCGAACCCAGGTCCTCTGCATCTACGTCGCAGCGCTCTTACCACTGAGCTAACCGTGAGTCCGTTCCGATCGTGATCGAATCTTTCTCTTCTTCACAGAAGATGATCCCTCCCTCCAGGTCTCGCCACATTGTAGCGAAGTACCAGGGAGCTGAACAATTGTCCAGACAGACGGGATCTAGTTGACATACGTCAAATATATACATTGTATGTTGTTATGTAGTAATTAGTTATCGTTAGATAAATAATTTATAATTTTTAAATTATTTTATTAGAAGATAAAAGATTCGACCACGGCCGGGAATCGAACCCAGGTCCTCTGCATCTACGTCGCAGCGCTCTTACCACTGAGCTAACCGTGAGTCCGTTCCGATCGTGATCGAATCTTTCTCTTCTTCACAGAAGATGATCCCTCCCTCCAGGTCTCGCCACATTGTAGCGAAGTACCAGGGAGCTGAACAATTGTCCAGACAGACGGGATCTAGTTGACATACGTCAAATATATACATTGTATGTTGTTATGTAGTAATTAGTTATCGTTAGATAAATAATTTATAATTTTTAAATTATTTTATTAGAAGATAAAAGATTCGACCACGGCCGGGAATCGAACCCAGGTCCTCTGCATCTACGTCGCAGCGCTCTTACCACTGAGCTAACCGTGAGTCCGTTCCGATCGTGATCGAATCTTTCTCTTCTTCACAGAAGATGATCCCTCCCTCCAGGTCTCGCCACATTGTAGCGAAGTACCAGGGAGCTGAACAATTGTCCAGACAGACGGGATCTAGTTGACATACGTCAAATATATACATTGTATGTTGTTATGTAGTAATTAGTTATCGTTAGATAAATAATTTATAATTTTTAAATTATTTTATTAGAAGATAAAAGATTCGACCACGGCCGGGAATCGAACCCAGGTCCTCTGCATCTACGTCGCAGCGCTCTTACCACTGAGCTAACCGTGAGTCCGTTCCGATCGTGATCGAATCTTTCTCTTCTTCACAGAAGATGATCCCTCCCTCCAGGTCTCGCCACATTGTAGCGAAGTACCAGGGAGCTGAACAATTGTCCAGACAGACGGGATCTAGTTGACATACGTCAAATATATACATTGTATGTTGTTATGTAGTAATTAGTTATCGTTAGATAAATAATTTATAATTTTTAAATTATTTTATTAGAAGATAAAAGATTCGACCACGGCCGGGAATCGAACCCAGGTCCTCTGCATCTACGTCGCAGCGCTCTTACCACTGAGCTAACCGTGAGTCCGTTCCGATCGTGATCGAATCTTTCTCTTCTTCACAGAAGATGATCCCTCCCTCCAGGTCTCGCCACATTGTAGCGAAGTACCAGGGAGCTGAACAATTGTCCAGACAGACGGGATCTAGTTGACATACGTCAAATATATACATTGTATGTTGTTATGTAGTAATTAGTTATCGTTAGATAAATAATTTATAATTTTTAAATTATTTTATTAGAAGATAAAAGATTCGACCACGGCCGGGAATCGAACCCAGGTCCTCTGCATCTACGTCGCAGCGCTCTTACCACTGAGCTAACCGTGAGTCCGTTCCGATCGTGATCGAATCTTTCTCTTCTTCACAGAAGATGATCCCTCCCTCCAGGTCTCGCCACATTGTAGCGAAGTACCAGGGAGCTGAACAATTGTCCAGACAGACGGGATCTAGTTGACATACGTCAAATATATACATTGTATGTTGTTATGTAGTAATTAGTTATCGTTAGATAAATAATTTATAATTTTTAAATTATTTTATTAGAAGATAAAAGATTCGACCACGGCCGGGAATCGAACCCAGGTCCTCTGCATCTACGTCGCAGCGCTCTTACCACTGAGCTAACCGTGAGTCCGTTCCGATCGTGATCGAATCTTTCTCTTCTTCACAGAAGATGATCCCTCCCTCCAGGTCTCGCCACATTGTAGCGAAGTACCAGGGAGCTGAACAATTGTCCAGACAGACGGGATCTAGTTGACATACGTCAAATATATACATTGTATGTTCTTATGTAGTAATTAGTTATCGTTAGATAAATAATTTATAATTTTTAAATTATTTTATTAGAAGATAAAAGATTCGACCACGGCCGGGAATCGAACCCAGGTCCTCTGCATCTACGTCGCAGCGCTCTTACCACTGAGCTAACCGTGAGTCCGTTCCGATCGTGATCGAATCTTTCTCTTCTTCACAGAAGATGATCCCTCCCTCCAGGTCTCGCCACATTGTAGCGAAGTACCAGGGAGCTGAACAATTGTCCAGACAGACGGGATCTAGTTGACATACGTCAAATATATACATTGTATGTTGTTATGTAGTAATTAGTTATCGTTAGATAAATAATTTATAATTTTTAAATTATTTTATTAGAAGATAAAAGATTCGACCACGGCCGGGAATCGAACCCAGGTCCTCTGCATCTACGTCGCAGCGCTCTTACCACTGAGCTAACCGTGAGTCCGTTCCGATCGTGATCGAATCTTTCTCTTCTTCACAGAAGATGATCCCTCCCTCCAGGTCTCGCCACATTGTAGCGAAGTACCAGGGAGCTGAACAATTGTCCAGACAGACGGGATCTAGTTGACATACGTCAAATATATACATTGTATGTTGTTATGTAGTAATTAGTTATCGTTAGATAAATAATTTATAATTTTTAAATTATTTTATTAGAAGATAAAAGATTCGACCACGGCCGGGAATCGAACCCAGGTCCTCTGCATCTACGTCGCAGCGCTCTTACCACTGAGCTAACCGTGAGTCCGTTCCGATCGTGATCGAATCTTTCTCTTCTTCACAGAAGATGATCCCTCCCTCCAGGTCTCGCCACATTGTAGCGAAGTACCAGGGAGCTGAACAATTGTCCAGACAGACGGGATCTAGTTGACATACGTCAAATATATACATTGTATGTTGTTATGTAGTAATTAGTTATCGTTAGATAAATAATTTATAATTTTTAAATTATTTTATTAGAAGATAAAAGATTCGACCACGGCCGGGAATCGAACCCAGGTCCTCTGCATCTACGTCGCAGCGCTCTTACCACTGAGCTAACCGTGAGTCCGTTCCGATCGTGATCGAATCTTTCTCTTCTTCACAGAAGATGATCCCTCCCTCCAGGTCTCGCCACATTGTAGCGAAGTACCAGGGAGCTGAACAATTGTCCAGACAGACGGGATCTAGTTGACATACGTCAAATATATACATTGTATGTTGTTATGTAGTAATTAGTTATCGTTAGATAAATAATTTATAATTTTTAAATTATTTTATTAGAAGATAAAAGATTCGACCACGGCCGGGAATCGAACCCAGGTCCTCTGCATCTACGTCGCAGCGCTCTTACCACTGAGCTGACCGTGAGTCCGTTCCGATCGTGATCGAATCTTTCTCTTCTTCACAGAAGATGATCCCTCCCTCCAGGTCTCGCCACATTGTAGCGAAGTACCAGGGAGCTGAACAATTGTCCAGACAGACGGGATCTAGTTGACATACGTCAAATATATACATTGTATGTTGTTATGTAGTAATTAGTTATCGTTAGATAAATAATTTATAATTTTTAAATTATTTTATTAGAAGATAAAAGATTCGACCACGGCCGGGAATCGAACCCAGGTCCTCTGCATCTACGTCGCAGCGCTCTTACCACTGAGCTAACCGTGAGTCCGTTCCGATCGTGATCGAATCTTTCTCTTCTTCACAGAAGATGATCCCTCCCTCCAGGTCTCGCCACATTGTAGCGAAGTACCAGGGAGCTGAACAATTGTCCAGACAGACGGGATCTAGTTGACATACGTCAAATATATACATTGTATGTTGTTATGTAGTAATTAGTTATCGTTAGATAAATAATTTATAATTTTTAAATTATTTTATTAGAAGATAAAAGATTCGACCACGGCCGGGAATCGAACCCAGGTCCTCTGCATCTACGTCGCAGCGCTCTTACCACTGAGCTAACCGTGAGTCCGTTCCGATCGTGATCGAATCTTTCTCTTCTTCACAGAAGATGATCCCTCCCTCCAGGTCTCGCCACATTGTAGCGAAGTACCAGGGAGCTGAACAATTGTCCAGACAGACGGGATCTAGTTGACATACGTCAAATATATACATTGTATGTTGTTATGTAGTAATTAGTTATCGTTAGATAAATAATTTATAATTTTTAAATTATTTTATTAGAAGATAAAAGATTCGACCACGGCCGGGAATCGAACCCAGGTCCTCTGCATCTACGTCGCAGCGCTCTTACCACTGAGCTAACCGTGAGTCCGTTCCGATCGTGATCGAATCTTTCTCTTCTTCACAGAAGATGATCCCTCCCTCCAGGTCTCGCCACATTGTAGCGAAGTACCAGGGAGCTGAACAATTGTCCAGACAGACGGGATCTAGTTGACATACGTCAAATATATACATTGTATGTTGTTATGTAGTAATTAGTTATCGTTAGATAAATAATTTATAATTTTTAAATTATTTTATTAGAAGATAAAAGATTCGACCACGGCCGGGAATCGAACCCAGGTCCTCTGCATCTACGTCGCAGCGCTCTTACCACTGAGCTAACCGTGAGTCCGTTCCGATCGTGATCGAATCTTTCTCTTCTTCACAGAAGATGATCCCTCCCTCCAGGTCTCGCCACATTGTAGCGAAGTACCAGGGAGCTGAACAATTGTCCAGACAGACGGGATCTAGTTGACATACGTCAAATATATACATTGTATGTTGTTATGTAGTAATTAGTTATCGTTAGATAAATAATTTATAATTTTTAAATTATTTTATTAGAAGATAAAAGATTCGACCACGGCCGGGAATCGAACCCAGGTCCTCTGCATCTACGTCGCAGCGCTCTTACCACTGAGCTAACCGTGAGTCCGTTCCGATCGTGATCGAATCTTTCTCTTCTTCACAGAAGATGATCCCTCCCTCCAGGTCTCGCCACATTGTAGCGAAGTACCAGGGAGCTGAACAATTGTCCAGACAGACGGGATCTAGTTGACATACGTCAAATATATACATTGTATGTTGTTATGTAGTAATTAGTTATCGTTAGATAAATAATTTATAATTTTTAAATTATTTTATTAGAAGATAAAAGATTCGACCACGGCCGGGAATCGAACCCAGGTCCTCTGCATCTACGTCGCAGCGCTCTTACCACTGAGCTAACCGTGAGTCCGTTCCGATCGTGATCGAATCTTTCTCTTCTTCACAGAAGATGATCCCTCCCTCCAGGTCTCGCCACATTGTAGCGAAGTACCAGGGAGCTGAACAATTGTCCAGACAGACGGGATCTAGTTGACATACGTCAAATATATACATTGTATGTTGTTATGTAGTAATTAGTTATCGTTAGATAAATAATTTATAATTTTTAAATTATTTTATTAGAAGATAAAAGATTCGACCACGGCCGGGAATCGAACCCAGGTCCTCTGCATCTACGTCGCAGCGCTCTTACCACTGAGCTAACCGTGAGTCCGTTCCGATCGTGATCGAATCTTTCTCTTCTTCACAGAAGATGATCCCTCCCTCCAGGTCTCGCCACATTGTAGCGAAGTACCAGGGAGCTGAACAATTGTCCAGACAGACGGGATCTAGTTGACATACGTCAAATATATACATTGTATGTTGTTATGTAGTAATTAGTTATCGTTAGATAAATAATTTATAATTTTTAAATTATTTTATTAGAAGATAAAAGATTCGACCACGGCCGGGAATCGAACCCAGGTCCTCTGCATCTACGTCGCAGCGCTCTTACCACTGAGCTAACCGTGAGTCCGTTCGGATCGTGATCGAATCTTTCTCTTCTTCACAGAAGATGATCCCTCCCTCCAGGTCTCGCCACATTGTAGCGAAGTACCAGGGAGCTGAACAATTGTCCAGACAGACGGGATCTAGTTGACATACGTCAAATATATACATTGTATGTTGTTATGTAGTAATTAGTTATCGTTAGATAAATAATTTATAATTTTTAAATTATTTTATTAGAAGATAAAAGATTCGACCACGGCCGGGAATCGAACCCAGGTCCTCTGCATCTACGTCGCAGCGCTCTTACCACTGAGCTGACCGTGAGTCCGTTCCGATCGTGATCGAATCTTTCTCTTCTTCACAGAAGATGATCCCTCCCTCCAGGTCTCGCCACATTGTAGCGAAGTACCAGGGAGCTGAACAATTGTCCAGACAGACGGGATCTAGTTGACATACGTCAAATATATACATTGTATGTTGTTATGTAGTAATTAGTTATCGTTAGATAAATAATTTATAATTTTTAAATTATTTTATTAGAAGATAAAAGATTCGACCACGGCCGGGAATCGAACCCAGGTCCTCTGCATCTACGTCGCAGCGCTCTTACCACTGAGCTAACCGATCGATCGGAACGGATCGAATCGATCGGATCGGAACGGACTCACGGTTAGCTCAGTGGTAAGAGCGCTGCGACGTAGATGCAGAGGACCTGGGTTCGATTCCCGGCCGTGGTCGAATCTTTTATCTTCTAATAAAATAATTTAAAAATTATAAATTATTTATCTAACGATAACTAATTACTACATAACAACATACAATGTATATATTTGACGTATGTCAACTAGATCCCGTCTGTCTGGACAATTGTTCAGCTCCCTGGTACTTCGCTACAATGTGGCGAGACCTGGAGGGAGGGATCATCTTCTGTGAAGAAGAGAAAGATTCGATCACGATCGGAACGGACTCACGGTTAGCTCAGTGGTAAGAGCGCTGCGACGTAGATGCAGAGGACCTGGGTTCGATTCCCGGCCGTGGTCGAATCTTTTATCTTCTAATAAAATAATTTAAAAATTATAAATTATTTATCTAACGATAACTAATTACTACATAACAACATACAATGTATATATTTGACGTATGTCAACTAGATCCCGTCTGTCTGGACAATTGTTCAGCTCCCTGGTACTTCGCTACAATGTGGCGAGACCTGGAGGGAGGGATCATCTTCTGTGAAGAAGAGAAAGATTCGATCACGATCGGAACGGACTCACGGTTAGCTCAGTGGTAAGAGCGCTGCGACGTAGATGCAGAGGACCTGGGTTCGATTCCCGGCCGTGGTCGAATCTTTTATCTTCTAATAAAATAATTTAAAAATTATAAATTATTTATCTAACGATAATTAATTACTACATAACAACATACAATGTATACATTTGACGTATGTCAACTAGATCCCGTCTGTCTGGACAATTGTTCAGCTCCCTGGTACTTCGCTACAATGTGGCGAGACCTGGAGGGAGGGATCATCTTCTGTGAAGAAGAGAAAGATTCGATCACGATCGGAACGGACTCACGGTTAGCTCAGTGGTAAGAGCGCTGCGACGTAGATGCAGAGGACCTGGGTTCGATTCCCGGCCGTGGTCGAATCTTTTATCTTCTAATAAAATAATTTAAAAATTATAAATTATTTATCTAACGATAACTAATTACTACATAACAACATACAATGTATATATTTGACGTATGTCAACTAGATCCCGTCTGTCTGGACAATTGTTCAGCTCCCTGGTACTTCGCTACAATGTGGCGAGACCTGGAGGGAGGGATCATCTTCTGTGAAGAAGAGAAAGATTCGATCACGATCGGAACGGACTCACGGTTAGCTCAGTGGTAAGAGCGCTGCGACGTAGATGCAGAGGACCTGGGTTCGATTCCCGGCCGTGGTCGAATCTTTTATCTTCTAATAAAATAATTTAAAAATTATAAATTATTTATCTAACGATAACTAATTACTACATAACAACATACAATGTATATATTTGACGTATGTCAACTAGATCCCGTCTGTCTGGACAATTGTTCAGCTCCCTGGTACTTCGCTACAATGTGGCGAGACCTGGAGGGAGGGATCATCTTCTGTGAAGAAGAGAAAGATTCGATCACGATCGGAACGGACTCACGGTTAGCTCAGTGGTAAGAGCGCTGCGACGTAGATGCAGAGGACCTGGGTTCGATTCCCGGCCGTGGTCGAATCTTTTATCTTCTAATAAAATAATTTAAAAATTATAAATTATTTATCTAACGATAACTAATTACTACATAACAACATACAATGTATATATTTGACGTATGTCAACTAGATCCCGTCTGTCTGGACAATTGTTCAGCTCCCTGGTACTTCGCTACAATGTGGCGAGACCTGGAGGGAGGGATCATCTTCTGTGAAGAAGAGAAAGATTCGATCACGATCGGAACGGACTCACGGTTAGCTCAGTGGTAAGAGCGCTGCGACGTAGATGCAGAGGACCTGGGTTCGATTCCCGGCCGTGGTCGAATCTTTTATCTTCTAATAAAATAATTTAAAAATTATAAATTATTTATCTAACGATAACTAATTACTACATAACAACATACAATGTATATATTTGACGTATGTCAACTAGATCCCGTCTGTCTGGACAATTGTTCAGCTCCCTGGTACTTCGCTACAATGTGGCGAGACCTGGAGGGAGGGATCATCTTCTGTGAAGAAGAGAAAGATTCGATCACGATCGGAACGGACTCACGGTTAGCTCAGTGGTAAGAGCGCTGCGACGTAGATGCAGAGGACCTGGATTCGATTCCCGGCCGTGGTCGAATCTTTTATCTTCTAATAAAATAATTTAAAAATTATAAATTATTTATCTAACGATAACTAATTACTACATAACAACATACAATGTATATATTTGACGTATGTCAACTAGATCCCGTCTGTCTGGACAATTGTTCAGCTCCCTGGTACTTCGCTACAATGTGGCGAGACCTGGAGGGAGGGATCATCTTCTGTGAAGAAGAGAAAGATTCGATCACGATCGGAACGGACTCACGGTTAGCTCAGTGGTAAGAGCGCTGCGACGTAGATGCAGAGGACCTGGGTTCGATTCCCGGCCGTGGTCGAATCTTTTATCTTCTAATAAAATAATTTAAAAATTATAAATTATTTATCTAACGATAACTAATTACTACATAACAACATACAATGTATATATTTGACGTATGTCAACTAGATCCCGTCTGTCTGGACAATTGTTCAGCTCCCTGGTACTTCGCTACAATGTGGCGAGACCTGGAGGGAGGGATCATCTTCTGTGAAGAAGAGAAAGATTCGATCACGATCGGAACGGACTCACGGTTAGCTCAGTGGTAAGAGCGCTGCGACGTAGATGCAGAGGACCTGGGTTCGATTCCCGGCCGTGGTCGAATCTTTTATCTTCTAATAAAATAATTTAAAAATTATAAATTATTTATCTAACGATAACTAATTACTACATAACAACATACAATGTATATATTTGACGTATGTCAACTAGATCCCGTCTGTCTGGACAATTGTTCAGCTCCCTGGTACTTCGCTACAATGTGGCGAGACCTGGAGGGAGGGATCATCTTCTGTGAAGAAGAGAAAGATTCGATCACGATCGGAACGGACTCACGGTTAGCTCAGTGGTAAGAGCGCTGCGACGTAGATGCAGAGGACCTGGGTTCGATTCCCGGCCGTGGTCGAATCTTTTATCTTCTAATAAAATAATTTAAAAATTATAAATTATTTATCTAACGATAACTAATTACTACATAACAACATACAATGTATATATTTGACGTATGTCAACTAGATCCCGTCTGTCTGGACAATTGTTCAGCTCCCTGGTACTTCGCTACAATGTGGCGAGACCTGGAGGGAGGGATCATCTTCTGTGAAGAAGAGAAAGATTCGATCACGATCGGAACGGACTCACGGTTAGCTCAGTGGTAAGAGCGCTGCGACGTAGATGCAGAGGACCTGGGTTCGATTCCCGGCCGTGGTCGAATCTTTTATCTTCTAATAAAATAATTTAAAAATTATAAATTATTTATCTAACGATAACTAATTACTACATAACAACATACAATGTATATATTTGACGTATGTCAACTAGATCCCGTCTGTCTGGACAATTGTTCAGCTCCCTGGTACTTCGCTACAATGTGGCGAGACCTGGAGGGAGGGATCATCTTCTGTGAAGAAGAGAAAGATTCGATCACGATCGGAACGGACTCACGGTTAGCTCAGTGGTAAGAGCGCTGCGACGTAGATGCAGAGGACCTGGGTTCGATTCCCGGCCGTGGTCGAATCTTTTATCTTCTAATAAAATAATTTAAAAATTATAAATTATTTATCTAACGATAACTAATTACTACATAACAACATACAATGTATATATTTGACGTATGTCAACTAGATCCCGTCTGTCTGGACAATCGTTCAGCTCCCTGGTACTTCGCTACAATGTGGCGAGACCTGGAGGGAGGGATCATCTTCTGTGAAGAAGAGAAAGATTCGATCACGATCGGAACGGACTCACGGTTAGCTCAGTGGTAAGAGCGCTGCGACGTAGATGCAGAGGACCTGGGTTCGATTCCCGGCCGTGGTCGAATCTTTTATCTTCTAATAAAATAATTTAAAAATTATAAATTATTTATCTAACGATAACTAATTACTACATAACAACATACAATGTATATATTTGACGTATGTCAACTAGATCCCGTCTGTCTGGACAATTGTTCAGCTCCCTGGTACTTCGCTACAATGTGGCGAGACCTGGAGGGAGGGATCATCTTCTGTGAAGAAGAGAAAGATTCGATCACGATCGGAACGGACTCACGGTTAGCTCAGTGGTAAGAGCGCTGCGACGTAGATGCAGAGGACCTGGGTTCGATTCCCGGCCGTGGTCGAATCTTTTATCTTCTAATAAAATAATTTAAAAATTATAAATTATTTATCTAACGATAACTAATTACTACATAACAACATACAATGTATATATTTGACGTATGTCAACTAGATCCCGTCTGTCTGGACAATTGTTCAGCTCCCTGGTACTTCGCTACAATGTGGCGAGACCTGGAGGGAGGGATCATCTTCTGTGAAGAAGAGAAAGATTCGATCACGATCGGAACGGACTCACGGTTAGCTCAGTGGTAAGAGCGCTGCGACGTAGATGCAGAGGACCTGGGTTCGATTCCCGGCCGTGGTCGAATCTTTTATCTTCTAATAAAATAATTTAAAAATTATAAATTATTTATCTAACGATAACTAATTACTACATAACAACATACAATGTATATATTTGACGTATGTCAACTAGATCCCGTCTGTCTGGACAATTGTTCAGCTCCCTGGTACTTCGCTACAATGTGGCGAGACCTGGAGGGAGGGATCATCTTCTGTGAAGAAGAGAAAGATTCGATCACGATCGGAACGGACTCACGGTTAGCTCAGTGGTAAGAGCGCTGCGACGTAGATGCAGAGGACCTGGGTTCGATTCCCGGCCGTGGTCGAATCTTTTATCTTCTAATAAAATAATTTAAAAATTATAAATTATTTATCTAACGATAACTAATTACTACATAACAACATACAATGTATATATTTGACGTATGTCAACTAGATCCCGTCTGTCTGGACAATTGTTCAGCTCCCTGGTACTTCGCTACAATGTGGCGAGACCTGGAGGGAGGGATCATCTTCTGTGAAGAAGAGAAAGATTCGATCACGATCGGAACGGACTCACGGTTAGCTCAGTGGTAAGAGCGCTGCGACGTAGATGCAGAGGACCTGGGTTCGATTCCCGGCCGTGGTCGAATCTTTTATCTTCTAATAAAATAATTTAAAAATTATAAATTATTTATCTAACGATAACTAATTACTACATAACAACATACAATGTATATATTTGACGTATGTCAACTAGATCCCGTCTGTCTGGACAATTGTTCAGCTCCCTGGTACTTCGCTACAATGTGGCGAGACCTGGAGGGAGGGATCATCTTCTGTGAAGAAGAGAAAGATTCGATCACGATCGGAACGGACTCACGGTTAGCTCAGTGGTAAGAGCGCTGCGACGTAGATGCAGAGGACCTGGGTTCGATTCCCGGCCGTGGTCGAATCTTTTATCTTCTAATAAAATAATTTAAAAATTATAAATTATTTATCTAACGATAACTAATTACTACATAACAACATACAATGTATATATTTGACGTATGTCAACTAGATCCCGTCTGTCTGGACAATTGTTCAGCTCCCTGGTACTTCGCTACAATGTGGCGAGACCTGGAGGGAGGGATCATCTTCTGTGAAGAAGAGAAAGATTCGATCACGATCGGAACGGACTCACGGTTAGCTCAGTGGTAAGAGCGCTGCGACGTAGATGCAGAGGACCTGGGTTCGATTCCCGGCCGTGGTCGAATCTTTTATCTTCTAATAAAATAATTTAAAAATTATAAATTATTTATCTAACGATAACTAATTACTACATAACAACATACAATGTATATATTTGACGTATGTCAACTAGATCCCGTCTGTCTGGACAATTGTTCAGCTCCCTGGTACTTCGCTACAATGTGGCGAGACCTGGAGGGAGGGATCATCTTCTGTGAAGAAGAGAAAGATTCGATCACGATCGGAACGGACTCACGGTTAGCTCAGTGGTAAGAGCGCTGCGACGTAGATGCAGAGGACCTGGGTTCGATTCCCGGCCGTGGTCGAATCTTTTATCTTCTAATAAAATAATTTAAAAATTATAAATTATTTATCTAACGATAACTAATTACTACATAACAACATACAATGTATATATTTGACGTATGTCAACTAGATCCCGTCTGTCTGGACAATTGTTCAGCTCCCTGGTACTTCGCTACAATGTGGCGAGACCTGGAGGGAGGGATCATCTTCTGTGAAGAAGAGAAAGATTCGATCACGATCGGAACGGACTCACGGTTAGCTCAGTGGTAAGAGCGCTGCGACGTAGATGCAGAGGACCTGGGTTCGATTCCCGGCCGTGGTCGAATCTTTTATCTTCTAATAAAATAATTTAAAAATTATAAATTATTTATCTAACGATAACTAATTACTACATAATCCCATTTATTTCACTCGTTTGCTGTTGTCACAATATAGTTAAATGTTATTTTAATATTTAATATAGCTGTATTTTCTTAAAATTGGGAAGGAAATCAATTAAATGTAGAATTTTTTAATTAGGGGAGATATCGCCTTTAAGTTAGACTATTTCGAAAAAGAAAACAAGAATATTATAATAATAGAATCGATATTTTGAATATTGCGAAAAATTTTAGTATAGTACTTTATAGAAATTGTAACAGAATATAGTAGGTACTATTGTGTAGTTGTCAATTGCAATCATTTGCAATGAAACGGTACATAAACTAAAATATATGTACCAAAAAATAACAATAATGCCCGCCCTTAATCTAGATTTCACCTCTTCTTCAATTTCATGTTTTCTAGTAATTGTAGAACCCAAATATTTGAATTTCTCGACGGCTTCAAATGTTTTGTTTTTTTCAATCTCAATATCGCCAAAATCGTCATTGTGAATTTTTTATTCAATACAATTACAAGTTAAAGCAAACGCATGTTATTGAATATTTAATGAAATAATTTTATTTTAAGATGGTTCAATAAATCTAAATGGTTAAGTATATTTTTAGTTTTTTTGGTACCTAATTTAGAAAAATCAATGTAGTAAATATAGCAAAATTATTAATATCGATTATGAATTATCAATGAGTTGATTTAAATGTTGGTGCAAATGGAGCAAAATGATTTTTTTTTAAATTATTTAATTATAAAAAAGTGATTAATAGCAGAGTACTGAAAGGGTTAATAGTTAATTTTTTTTTAATATTTATTATTAAAGACATGCCGACAGTTCGGTTATCAACGTGTTGGATTTCAAATACTGTAGGGGTCGGAAGTGAGTGAAGCTAGAGCACTCCCCACTACCTTGTATTCTCACATCGTCCCAACTATAGATGTCTATCTATCAAAGTGTCTATCTAGACACCTATATAAAATTTATCAATCAAAGAAATAATAATAATTATTATTTTTATTTATATCCCTGGACCACCAGACGGCTGTAATTGTTATTCTTACACATACAGTAATTTTCATTGATTGATATAAAAGTTATTAGGTCTATTATTTAATTATATTTTATAAGGTCTAAAATTTAATTATTTAATTTATATAATAGGTTGATTCATAGTCAGGATTTTCAGTTAAATATTTTTTATTTTGAAAAGTCAAGGCTTCGATCCAACTTGTGGATCTTCATCAGGGCTTTTAAGTCCAGAATAATATCTCTGGATTCAGATTGGATGATACCTCTGTTATTACTCAGTACTCAGAAGCGCTGATGAAGATCCACAAGTAGGATCGAAACGTTGGTTTTTCAAAATAAAAATTTTTAACTGAAAATCCTGTCTATGAATTAACCTATCATACAGAATAACAGTTGACTATTTCTCACCTCTATAATTTATATCTTATTTAATTATAAGTTATGAGGTCTAGTTATAACTATTATTTCAGTGTTATAACTATTATTTCCTGGAATATAGCTGTTGTTTCATCAAGGAATAATATAGAAGAAATAATCCTATTTGTAAATTTTATTTTATTCTATGAATCAATTATGGCACAATCCCATTCGTGTTCAATTGTTTAACGTGAAATATCTTGGAATTTTATTTAAAATCCATTTAAATTTCTAGGAAAGGAGACTTCTTTGTTTTTCACTTCATATCAGTTAGTTCGCGAACAGTGAACAATTTTTTTGTGTGTCAAGTTCGTCATGTCCTGTGGTAAAAGAGATGATAGGTCGGTAGCGCGGAAGAGTAAACTTTTAGTTCAGTATGATGAATTACCGAAAAAAATAAGAAAAAAATGCTGCATTAAACTTAGGAATCCCGGTTTCGACACTTTCCAAACTATAGAATAAATATACATTATCTTTGTATTTAGCCCGATACCTACTTATGACGAATTAAATATGTTTGAAAAACAAGAGAATGCTTATATAAAAATGTACCCTCAATATCTCATTTTTCGTTTAACCCGTTGAATTTTATGCTGACCCGATTGTAACGGATTAAGTGGCAACCACTGTATAAACCAAACATGGTCGTTATTCTGCTGAATAATAGATGGAAAAATCTATATTTTATAAGATCTAGATATCTGTAAAAAGCCTTCTTTTATTTCTCTAACAAACCTAACTTTGCGTAAAACTGGAACGGTTAAAAAAGATTCAGAAACAAATTAAATTGATTGAAGCAAGGTCAACATGGAGGTGGCAAAAACGTTTGATGTCGGAAAAGAGGCGACGGGGTGAGGGTTGGAAGTCAAAGAGCTGCTAATCAGTGACGCTTCGCTTCTATAAAAAAAAAATAAATAAATAAATAAAAAATCCTGTCACCCTTAACATCAACATTATTTATCATTGCAGTTTAAAAAACTCAACTTATCACTACTAAAAACAGAAAATATGAAACTTACAGATCAGCAGTTTCAAATATTTTATCCACCATAGAATGTTACAAATAATACATACATATCGAAATAAAACATTGCTACAGATAGGACTAGGAGGACCTATTTTTTTTTTATTTTTTTTTATTTTTTTTTATTTTTTTTTTGTGAAACGTGCTCCTTAAACATGATAAAAAAGGAAAAATCTAAAGTGAAACTGCCTTTGAACACTAAATGTTAGGGCCGAGATAGCCGAGCGTGTTTGACCGCGACCCGTTGTAACATGCTCGAGCCGAACGGTTCGAATCCGCCCTGGGATGGCTGACTTTTATTTCGTGGAGGCCCCACGGAATAAACCTCAACCTACCCACCATGGTTAGAATAGGTGGGTCTTTTGCAGAAAAGCACCCCCAGTGATTTTATAATGTGATATAGTTTAGTTACTATTAAATTTGATCACATGTTTTAATATGATATTAAATGCTCTACTATAAAATAATGGCTACTAGTTTTAATAAATAACACAATATTTGAACTAAGATATTTTATATTTAAAAAACAATAAATTAAATCTCATTTAGGAGGCATGAATGCTGATATATCTTTTAATATTTCTTCAAAAAGATCTTTGTCTTTATTCCCATTTCTCCAAATAAATTCACATAGATAAGAGTCTAATAAAGTTCTTCTAGTTCTGCATTCTACTTTGTTCCTTCTTTTCGCAAGTGCCCACATTCCTTCTACAGTATTAGTGTGTGCTCCCGTTATTGGGTCACGAAAATTTTTGGAATGATTCACTGTAAGATGTCGGAAATCATAACCTGATAGTTTTGGTATGCCATTATAACTCTTCCAACAGTCTGAAATAATAATACTACCAGGATGGATGCATTCCTTCACAACATTAATTAGCGTTTCAGTTGATCGATCAGGAACTGCATACATGAAACATTCTCTGGTCTCCCTACATATCCCTCCAAACACCCATTGCTCCGGGTATGTTTTCCCAACATTATACTTCCTTTTCGAGAAAAGACTTTCGTCTATTTCAACAGTTAACCCTTCTCCACCTATAACTGATGGATTTTTTATTATAGCATCGGCACATACTTCTCGCAAAAAATTCTTCCAATCCGTAATTGTATGCTCGGCCATACCGAATTCTTCCGCACAGAATTTTGTTGTCGTGTATTCTACAGTCCAGGAATATACAAAATATACAAATATTTCATAAGAAAGCTTACTGTATTCTAAAAATGTTCCTTTCTTTAGAGCAATATATTGTCTGCAACTTCTTTTTTGGCAAACCCACCAATCATTTTTCTCCAATAATTGCATGTGCATTTCATGTCCAATACGGCATAGTCTTCTTTTATGTAGAATTCCCTTATTTTGAAGGAATTCTATTGCATTCCTTTTGTCTGGAACTTCTTGAATTAACTTAATAAGGCCCATTACAAAACATTTTAAACACAAATAGATTGTTAATTAAACAAGATTGAATCTAGGTTATAAAATATCATATGATCAATTTAAAATAAATATTCATTAACATGTGAAATCACTTTTCACATTATAAAATCACTGGGGATGCTTTTCTGCAAAAGACCCGAATAGGTTAGTTACACCTCTAGAGTAACCCCCCATATGCCACACATGGGGGGTACCGAAAAAAAACACTAAATATAAGGAATTTTACTTATAAATCTATATAAATAAAGATGAAATTCTGTTTGTTTGTTTGTTCTTTATAGAAATCCATACCTTTGTCCTAAATTCTCCAAATTTCGCTCAGTGGTTCTTTCATATGACCTCGTGGCAGACCCAGGAGCACATACATTGACTACATTGGGTAACTGGGGACTGCAAGAGGAAGCACCATACCGGAGATGCGAAGACTAGCCAGGGACAGAGACCAGTGGACTAGATGGACTGGAACTGCAAATCCACGCTTGACGGCACAAAGGAGTTAGAGGAAGAAGAAGAAGGTTCTTTCATACGAGGTGCGAACACTTGTCCGTATTAAAATAGCATAATTTCAGCCGATCTCTAGGTATATTGTTTATTGTGATGAAAATCGATATGATCTCGCTTTACATTGTTTTTTTTTTTTTTTACGGAATCGACCGTAAAATGAAATTCACCGGGTGAAACCGGGATATTCAGCTAGTTACAAATAAAAGTAAATTTTTTTTAAAAATCCACACTTACATAAATGTTATGGGGGTGTTGATTACAGTCAATCTACAGGGGGGGGGGGTCGAAGGAAAACGTTTGAGAACCACAGCCAGACGCTATGCTTTACAGCTCCATTATTAGTGAGTTATGTATAGTTTACAAAAAATCTCAGGATAAATCTCACGACACCACAACTTGCTCCCTCCATCCACCGACTACCCTCCAGACCCAACTTCGAAAGATCTGCCTTCACGTAATCCTCCCACCACTGTCTCGGCCTATCTTCGGACGTTTCAGAGTCAGCCCCGTACCTATTAATCTTTTAAGGATTCGTTCAACCCCGAGTTTTGCAGTTTGACATGCCCATTTTTTCGCCGCGCTGTTGTCGGCGATTTTGTCTTATCCATATATAGTTTTAAAAATATTAGACATGTATTTTAGCGTTGGTGCCAATGGGCCCTAAAAGCCGAGAAAAACCAAGCAAAAATATTAGACTTTATTTTATATCTCAAATTAAAAAATAAATATGGACATGATTCCTGCATATTTTTTATTTATTTTTAAGATGTAGTTTTTAGGAAGTACACATCCGTTCCTTAGATCAATGATATTGTTAAAACAACTTAAGGCTTTAAGCAAACTACCCTTAGGTATCTAAAACATAATTTAAGGAATAGCTTTATAATTTTTTTTAAACTCGAGATATAAAATAGTTGAATGTTTTGTTTTTTTTCTTAGCATTAAAGGCCCATTGGAGGGAACAGCAAAATATGAGTCTTATATTTTTCATCAAGGAACCTCTAAAACATTTCTTCAAGATTCGGGAGAGACTTACCGTGTCCTCTTACAAAGTGGCGTTAATCTCACTACAAGAAAGCTCGTTTTTAAGATATGTTTCTAAAACATAATAAATTGATTATTTGCTTTTGACTTTGTTGTCATTTAATTTTAAATCAAATATGAATTGATATATTTTCATAAAAATTATTTAAAAAAAAAAAGAATTTTCATTCAATATAAAAAGAAAATAAACTTTGTTTTAAAATGAAGTGAAATACGTTTAAAAAGAAAAAGCTTAACAGGAAGGTCGGTTAACCAGGAAGTAATACAATGGTTCCGACAAATGCTATGTATTGTCTGTCATACATTTTTTTTTTTCTGTTAAAAATAAACATTCGGTTTATTCATTTAAACGAAAAAAATTCAGTTCTGAGAATTAAAAAAATCCGGAAAACAGCTGCTATGCCGTCAAGAGGTAAAAGGGATTCTGAATAAATGAGAGGTGATCTATACGTTCCCTATGAAGGGATTTTACAGTGGCTTTGAAATACCATTTTGTCATTGAGGCTATCCAATGTTGCTTATCTACTCCCCCCCCCCATATAGTTCTGTTTTATTGATTTTTATCAAATGCATGAATACATATATATTATGTAAGTAAAATTTACTGTAATATAAGTAATTTTGTTGATTATAATATCCTTTAACACGATATTCTTTAGATATAAAAAACATATTTCGGTCACCTCAATTTCATAGTAATCGCTTTTCATTGTACTCATTTATTATTAGTAATTATCATAGGTTAAAAGTTATGCGAGTGCTGAAGTACTATACTCAAGGTCGCGGGATCGATTTCGGATATGGCAGTGTACTTTCCTATCCTCCCCCTATATATATATACATATATATATATATATATATATATATATATATATATTTTATATTAATTTAACCATCATCTTGGGTGACCACCTATTTTTTAAATTATTTTAAATAATTTATTTTTGAAGAGAAAAGATTTGGCTCCGCCGGGAATCGAACCCGGGTCTTCCGCGTGACATGCGCGGTATACTATCCATTACACCACGGAGTCGCTTCCAAACGGTGCCAAATCCTTCCTCTTCACTGACACCTCTCCCACGATCATGCAAGTTTTGCGAGTATTTACAGGAGATGGACAATTTTTCTCCAATTTTGGGCATCTTCTTGACGTTCGTCAATTTTTTAAATTATTTTATATTAATTTAACCATCGTTGTGGGTGACCACCTATTTTGTAAATTATTTTAAATAATTTATTTTTGATGAGAAAAGATTTGGCTCCGCCGGGAATCGAACCCGGGTCTTCCGCGTGACATGCGCGGTATGCCATCCATTACACCACGGAGTGTATATATATATATTTGTAAACCTGTTTATCCTTCGCGAATTATTACACCATTCATCCGATCGGCATGGAAATTTGGGAAGTTGTTGATTACACTCCCACGCAGGTTTTAGGCGTAGTGCATAAATTATATTGTTAATAGGCTTTGAAGGGGAGGGGATGGTTATTATCTGACTTCAACGAAATTTGACACACTGAATAATTAGGAGGTTAATTCCAAAAAAAATTAAATGAATAGATTTTATTGGGAGGGGAAAGGGATAATTATTAACTTTTTACCGGTTCATCCGATTTAAAAAAAAATGAAATCATTTTCGCTATCGGTTATAATATATAGGGTCAAAGTATTATAAGAAAGTTGATTTCACATAGACGTTAGTATCGATTCGGGGGGGGGGGGGTGTTTAAAGAAATTTAGACACACTTATTGTTCACGGGCAAATAGAACTACGAGAATGTTATTTCCCCATAAATTTAATAATGGTTAAGTAGTGTAGGTAATCCTATAAATTATTCTTTATAACTTTAACTTCTATTGTTCATAATTATTAATTGTTAAAAATATTAGGTTAGTAACAGGGAGACTTGTTCGATTTTTTATTACCCAGGTATAAAACAACAAAAATGTCACAAAACTTCCTCTGTAATTTGTAACGGTTGAATAAAGGTTGTTGTTTGACAATAGGTAAGATGATACCATCAGATAAACGAGGGATCCAATAAAAATATCCGATACACAAAAGTCAATACAAGTACCTGCAATATATTTTTAATTATAATCCGTTTTTTCCTTTTTCAGTTTATTCATTAAGTAAATATTTGTCAGAGAAAATATATTAAATTTTGTTAGAAATACAATGTTTGGAAGATTATTTTAAGTAATATATTTGAAATGATTGATTAGTAAAAAAGAATATGAAGAATTTTGATCCGAGTTTCAGGTCTTCATCAGGGCTAAATATAAAACAAGTTAACAACAAATAATAGAAAATGTATAAACAAAAATAATATAATTTTTTGAATAAAAATATATCGATAGAATATTAATTAATACAAAATTGTATATTTGTTTGTATTGTTAAGGACAATTGACAGGGGACCGATAGAGGAGGAAGGAGCTTTAAAGTCAAGGTATATAAAGGTACCAGCACCGGCGAGATCAAAAGCAGACTTTTAAGATCTTTCTGGATCCTTCTAGATCTTTAAACATCCATGTAAACAGTTTGTTTGTTTAACGTCCATTTATGCTACTGAGGCTTATCGGACGATGCTACAAGGGAGACCTAAATTTTGCCTATCCAGGTATAATTAGGATAGTGATCTTTAACGAGTACATGACATCGCACAGGCTCGGGACCTCCATTTTACGTGCTATCCGAGGGATGGCATAACCAAGGAATTTTTACTCTCTTTAAAAAATCCTAGGGCCACCACGGGACGCGAACCTGCGACCTTTAGTATTGTAGGTTGCCATGCTAACCACTACACCACAGGTGACCCCCATATAAACAGTGAACCGGCTAGTCTAGTGGCAGTCTACTAATAGCGTTTCTTGTATGCCGTGATATGTGTTATCCGGGTATGTTTTCTCTTGTTGGTTGTTATCTTGATTTATATTCAGCCCTGATAAATGTCGAAAACTCAGGTCGAAATGTCGGATCACAATTCGAATAAATATGTAATATCTACATATTCGTGTAAATTCTTCTTGGAACCCACCCTCAAACTATTTCCACTTCTGTAAAAATATATATATATATATATATTTCCTTGCTAAATTGGGCGAATTAAGTTACATTTCATCCGGCTGCTATACCTTAAATATGTTATTTAAGTTTTGAAGGACTTTTCGTTAGTGTTTTAAGCTTTTTAAATACACAAACAGACTTGCCAACAAATTACTTAATTTGATTACTTTCTAAGGATGGACTTAGACGATCGCTTTTTCCATCCTTCCAACTCGTCGATTTGCACGACGAAAAATGGTAGAGGAAAACTCCAAATTCTTTGGAAAGAAGCCCGATACCCCCCTTTACAATCGGTTTTTTTCATCCGTTCAAATCATGATTGTAATCGTTAATAATGCTTTAATTGAAATGAATGCTCTAATCCAATTGTTTGTAATTGATTCCAAGTTAACTAAAAATCATAAATCCAAGTACGTTTCATTTCCCATTTCATTTACTGTTTCGCAATAATGTTCAACAATCAGATTGTATATCGATACTCGTAGTCCCTCTTGATAAGAAAAACTAAGTCTTTCAACATATAGTCAAACAAACGAAATTCAAACACGTCAGTTAAGAATGCTCTTCCTAAATTTTAATATGCAACAACTGATATTATTTGTTTTTTTAACTCTATCCGATTAAGCACTTAATTTTATCTTCCACATGCAAGGTTACTCATATTGTTGTTTCACAGAAAAATCTTATTCTGATTTTGGATCAAAACTGAAAACATTAAACAATTAACAATTCTTTGAAAGGGAAGGGGGACGATAAGTCCTCCGGGGAGATCTAGACTTGAAGTTTATACATCTAGACCGTGTGATATACATAGAATTCATTGATTTATTCGAATATTCTATTCATATCATACCCTAACATAGCTATCATTTACGGGAACTTGATGGTATTGCACAGAAGAGGGGTGTTGATACGCTTACATAAATCAGTTGGCAGAAGGTGGAAGAATTCAAAAAGAACTCGTTATATCGGACCATTAATAGTGCCGAATCTAATTGTTTTCGCTGATAGCTTGCGGGGTCCCAATCATTGCTGCTTGAAGAAAACAACGTGTAATTGTAACAAATGAGGAAGCCTTGTTTTAAACGTGATTAATGATTGGGCCAACCCTTACAGCCTCGCAATAATTATAAGCGGCCATCCATCAGGGGGAATTATGCCAGTTTCGCTCTTCCTCTCCTTCATCAAGGGATGAGTGCTCGCCATACTCCATACTTTTGTCCCTTTGAATTGACAATAGTAACACTTTGACACATGATTTTTATTTTTTTTGCTAAAAAAATCCTATGATGTGGATATGAATACTTCATAGGTAAATAGGTAGGTAGGTTTTTCAGATAATGTAATCCTTGATAGGGAAACAAGAAATGAAAAAAACTCATTTTCTGTAGTGTATAATTAATGGTAAATCTCACATTTTGATTGGTGGGCATATGTAAGAAGAAGCCTAGCCCCCACCCACCCGAAATTATAACTTTAAAGACAAAATTAAGGACCAAAATATGAATTATTTTAACGAATCATACAAAACCGATTAAGATGGTACGTTTCCAGTGAACTTAGCATTAGTAGCATTATCAGAACCACAAAAACACCCAAATTTCATCATTAATTATAATTCGAACCCAATGGAACAACCAAGGTTTTGGTCTCAAGCCCCCCAGAAAACAGAAAAAACGTTTTTTATCACTAAATTAACTTTTCCATTCACTTTATTGTCAAATGCAAAAAGTAAATTTAGTACTTCACAGATATAGTGGGATATTTCTTTCTAAAATTCAATAAAATGATTTAGAAGAAGAAGAAGAAGAAGAAGAAAGAAGAAGAAGAAAAAGTATTTTTATTCTGGGACGTCTTGTCCCCTAAGAATAACAATATATGTACAAATCCAGAGTTATTTGTCTGGCTAGTTAAGAACAAAATTGTTAATTAAAGAAATAAAATAAAATCAAGTCTCATTGAACAAAAAAAACAAAAAAAAAAAAAACAATAGCATGAGAAATTAGAATATAAGTTGACTATTTTTCAACCATTTGAACTTAAAGAAATAAATAAAAGAGAAACAAGATTTATGTATACAAACACAGATAAGTATTGCAAATTGAAACAGGTTTCATTATTTCACATAGTTGCGGTAGTTTGAAGATTAAGGAGGTGGAGGAATAATTGGGTTTTAAAAGATGTAAGGGATGCATTTTTACGGATAGAAACGGGTAAAGAGTTCCAAAAGGAGGCACCACGGATGATAAATGATTTTGTAAAGGAGGCAGTTCGGTAGGAAGGGATGTATAGATTTAAGGTTTGGGATCTGGTATTTAGGGAGTGAATGGAGGAACAAGGTGTAAATAAATTTAAGATATACAGAGGCTTTTTAATTCTGAACGTTCGGAAAAGGTATACACCAAGGAAATATTGCCGCCGAAAAACTGGGTAGAGCCATTTCAATTCAGCATAGTAAC
The DNA here is from genome assembly GCA_911387785.2 of Aelia acuminata. NCBI lineage: Eukaryota > Metazoa > Arthropoda > Insecta > Hemiptera > Pentatomidae > Aelia > Aelia acuminata. Next base: position 42,490 of record CAJVQU020000034.1, read on the forward strand.
TTGAGACGTGGGAGCGCCTGGGGACACCAAAGATAAATCTAATGAAGCAATTCATTAGTCTCTTTAACCTCGCCTCATGCATACCAGACAGTCCCCCGTATACAAGACAGCCATAATCAAAATGAGGAAATATAAGAGAGGAAACAAGGAGTTGACGGGTTTTGGAGGACATGCAATCACGGGATCTGCGGAACTGTTTGAGGATAGCGATGGATTTTCTAGTGATTTGGGAAATATGGTTACTCCACGACAAATGCTGGTCAAAGATCACTCCAAGATTTCTGACATGGGGATGGAAATGGATAGGTTGGCCTTTGAGGTAAAGTAGGGGGTAGTAAGAAAGGGAATTAATGAGATGCTTGGAGCCGATCAGGATAGCCTTGGTTTTTTCTCCATTTAGACTCAATTCATTTTTTTCTGCCCAGGCGTTTATGCTATCTATGTCTTCCTGTAATTTTTGGATTGCTTCTAGCATCTCGTTAGGATGGAAAGATAAGTAAATTTGGAGGTCATCGGCGTATAAGTGGTATTTTGAATGGTTGATGGAATCCGGAAGATCATTAATGTACACAGAGAAGAGTGTTGGTGAAAGTGAGGACCCCTGTGGAACGCCGCGTGTTAGTAAAAGAGGTGAGGAAGGAGGTTTATCAGGGATATGAACTGTTTGTGAACGTAAGGACAGGAAGGAGAGGAACCACTTTAAGACGCTGTTTGACAAGGAAAGGTTTTGGAGTTTAGAAAGGAGGATCTCATGATTGACGGTATCGAACGCTTTTGAGAAATCGAAGAGAATCAGGATGGTCATTTTAGTTTCGTCTATGGAGGATTGAAGGTCCTGAGTAATCTTGAGTAGAGCAGATTGTGTGGAGTAATGGGAGCGAAAGCCAGATTGAAGAGGATTAAGGAGAGCTTTTCGCTCGAGAAAATCATTGAGCTGGGAGTGGACGATTCTTTCGAGCGGTTTGGATAGGTTAGAGAGAATGGAAATAGGTCTATAGTCGGAAGCTGAGGAGGGAACAGGCACTTTATTTAACGGACGGACTATAACTTTTTTCCAGGCTTCTGGGAAGCATGAATTTTGTAGAGAGAAATTATATATGTGTAGAAGGGCAGGGAATATTACCGGAAGGCAGAGTTTGATGATCTTTACAGGAATTTGGTCTGGACCAAAGTCATTCGTCCTGGACTTGAGGATAGATGAGAGTAAGGCTTCAGGTGAGATATTCAGGAAATAAAAATTATCTGGATCAAAACTTTGTGTGAACGAAAATGAAGAGGGTTGAGGAATAGATGGAGAATTAGCGAAATGGGAATTTAGTTCATCTGGATCGATGGGGTAGTAGGTGCAGGCTTTGGATTTTACCATAGACAGGTTGTTAAGGATTTTCCATTTGGACTTAGGATCGAGGGCTTGTGATAGGGAATTATGGAAAAACAGTGCCTTAGCACGTCGTAGGGAAGATTGGGTGAGGTTCCGTAGGGACTTGAAATGGGTATAATCTTCAGAGGAACGGGTACGTTGGAATCGTCTTCTGGCAGCATCTCTTCTTCTCATCAACTCTCTGATATCGGGATTTATCCAGGGTGCGGGAGGACGTCTAAAGGTGGAGGTCTTGAGGGGAGCATGTTGATTTAGGAAGGTGTAAAGATTAGAAGAAAGGCATTCCACCATTTCATCTATGGATGATAACGAATAAATAGGATCCAGGGTTTGGGAAAGTGAGTCGAAAAAAGGATTCAGTTTTTCAGAGGTTAATGAGTCAAGGTTCCGCCAGGAGATTTTTCGGGGGATGAGTTTAGGTGCTGGAATGTTATAGGAGATTTGGATGAGGTCATGACTTGATAGAAAGGGTATTGGATGCTGTGAGAAGGACAGTAAGTTGTGGGAGGAGTCTATTATAAAAAGGTCTAGCCAAGTGCTAGTGGACTGAGTGTGGTGGGTAGGCTGATAGGGTACTAAAAACAGGTCAAGAGAGTGTATGAGGTCCATAAGGTAACATTTATCGGAAGAATCGCAGAGCAAGTTGGTATTAAAATCACCAGCGATTATTACGTGACTATATAACGGGATATAGGTGAATAGGGTGGATTCAAAGGATGGATCGAACCGGACATGTGGAGGGCGGTAAACTATTACGTAGAGCAGGGAAATGGTGTCAAAGGAAATTTCTACGAAAAGGTACTCCAGGTGAGGGTTTTCGAGAGAGGGGGATTCTAAGAGGATTTTTGCTCTCAAGCCGTCACGAACGTAAAGACCAACACCTCCTCCGGTGCGGTTCACACGATCGCGACGGATGAGAGAGTAATTAGGAATGGATATAGAGGAAGATGGGATTTCTGGTTTAAGCCAGGTTTCCGAGACGGCAATAATGTGATAGAAGTTGTGGAGGAAATGATCCAGGAACTCGTCGTAGTGGGCTGGAAGGGATTGGGAATTAACGTGGCAAGATAATAAGATGTTACTCATGTGGGTAGATTGATAGGAATTGATCTGCGAAAGGAAAAGGAATTTAGGGGTTGGATTGAAAAGGCACAGTGATGTATGCTTGAGGCTGTATCAAAAGAAAATTGACTGAATAGAATAAAGAGATAATTATTGAGGCCTATGGCTGTTAAATAAAAGAAAATGTTGCCTAGGTGATAAAATGAGATGGAAAACAAATAAAACAAGAAAAATGAAAAAATGTGAGAATAAAATGTCGATGAAATAGAGGGTAAAAAAGTGGTCCGGATTCCAGAGTGACAGGCGCAGATGAGTCATTGTATTGCTTCGATGTCTTCCTCCTTAGTGATGATAACCACTGGGGAGCCATCCTCTCGCCGGCAGCGAACCCTGCCCCTGGCAAACCAGACGTATTTTATTTTTCCCGCGCCTTTCTTCTGTCTCGCCAACCAGTAGAGATGTCTGTTGCCCGCTGACATTTCCTCGCTGACATAGATCCTTTCATCATTCTCCCAGCCAAGGTGCCTAGTCGTGAAGTCCCTTTTCACCTTCCGGAGTCGAATCATCTCGTCTCGGACTGACTGTCGTACAAAACGCACGACAATCGCGGGTGGGCGTGGGTCCTCTTCTCTGGTCCTTTTTCTCTGAACAAAATCGAGATCATCAGCGGTGAGCTTAACGCCTAGGGCGGCTCCGATAGAGCAGACAATGCCCTCGGGCGTTTCGCCTGATTTTTGTGGGATTCCCCGTATTTCTAGGGAGTTGGAGAGGTAGGCCTGCTCTGCTTGGTTTAGTTTAGACTCCATAGTTTTTATTTTATTTCGAAGATTATTGTTTTCAGTTAGCAATTTTTCTATTATTTCGTCTTGTTTTTTTGAACGATCCTCAATTGATTTCAGTCTTTCTGAGTTATCGAACATTATATCCCCTTGCGTGTTCATGCAATTTTTAATATCTTTTATTTCATCAGACATTTTTCCGATTTCTGTTAAAATTGCAATTATATTTTCTTCCATATTTTTACTGGGGGTAATGCGATACTCTACGTTTGAAGTCGTGCAGCCTTTACAATACCACTGGTTTTTATTCTTCAACTGTGTGATATCGGGTTCGGTTAAGTTGCAGCATCTCCCGTGAAATAAATTCTTGCAGCGCGCGCATGCGAGGGATAGTTTGTCATCTCTCGTTATTACGGCTTTACAGACCGGGCACTGTGTCATTGTGAAGTGTTCGAAGCAATTGGATTAACGAAGACGGTTGTGGTGGGGATAGTAGGAATGGTCGGGTGTGGTGGGGACTGGAGCCTTCTTATCTCTTCCAGTACCAAACAGCCGGTCGCTATGCTGTAATTCTTCTATTAATATTTAAAATAAATTACGCACTGTAGGTTAAATAATTGAAACCGTTTAATGTTGGTTTTACTTTTGGATAAAAATAAAAAAACTATGAGTACTCACTATTTATATAGTCAACAGTAAGTAGAAGAAGTTGTAATAGAAAAAGATAACTGAACGTGTGGACGATACTATCGCATTAAAGGCTCGAGCCAGACTGGTTTAAGTGTATATATTTCCTTTTTCTCCTTTACCATTAATGCAATTACTAAATACGAATTCGAATAATAATATAGCAATAGCAGCAACAGCATTAAAATAATAAAATATATCAACCGCCATGCAACAACAACCATAAAAATTCCGATTTATAGCAAGCAAGCATATAAAATATATCGATATTTGACAAACAATTACATAAATAAAAGGAGTAAAACACATAAAATAAATTACGCATATTCATACATGCCCCTTCAATAGCCACTAATTCAGCAACTAGTTTAGTCTCTACACATATATACAGTCTCTAGTTCACTAGGTATAGTTCTCCGTGCTCCTAACCAAAGGCCTCTCACGTAGAACTCTCTTCTCAGGAAATAGGAGATTGCATTCTCTATAGAAACCTCTCTTTCAGGAAAAGTATGCAGTTTTCATAAATTTTATTCTTTTCCTCCTCAACTTAGCACGTCCGATCGAGGTCGTTGGAAAGTAAACTGAAAATTGACGACTGTTACAATATAGCCAGAAACGAGAAAAAGATAAAGCAAGAAAGACAAAGCTGAAGCCTGCTTACTTTAAGATGTTAATATTCACAACAAGTATTCATGACTCTCACATCATATATGCCAGTTTCCAAAAGGGAGCACAACATACTGGCAATTGTCAATTGAGTTGTGCTCAGAGGTGGTATGAAGTAAGACAGATGCGTATTAGCCTAATTTGGTGGAGCTGTTGTGGGGGTGCCACCAATCCGCAACGCCACTAACTCGCCCTAACTTCTATATCATATTAAAGGTTCTCCTCCAACTTTCTCAGTCTCCAAACTGTATTAAACTGCACCCAAAACATTCCCCCTAACAGTCTTCAGTATTGAGTTGTCGAGATAGTTTGACGGATTTTGGGTGCTTTGGGAGCATCTACATCTTGCTACGATCTATTCAATCGATGATTCATATACATTGCAGTTCTTGCTTGATTGTTTTTCTGCCACATGAAACTATCGACATCCTATCTCTTTTTGGCATCAATGTCCGTATAGAAACCACATAGAAATCAATATAAAACCACTTACAATAATATATATTACACACCTGGATTATTATTCTGGTTCATTCATAGCGATGCTTTTCAATTATATCTTCTATTATGGAAGCTGATATTTCGAGTTAAACTTGCGGATTGTCATCAGGGCTAAATTTGTAACATAAATATATGAGATAATGTTTGAGTAGAATATATAAATGAGAGCAAAAGAAAATATAGATTTAAAATTAAATTAATGCTGAGCATCAAAATATTAATAGAGAATAAACTAATAGACATTCTGAAAACAAAATTCTTGCAGACGTAAAAAACTTCGAATGCAGAATTTGCTAAGTAGTTGTTGGAAATTCGACTAGTACTATTTGTACAATACTGATCTTCATTACATGACTGATTTTTACGAACCTGATAAACATATAGTTTTTATATATTTTTGTTCCTGCATGGTTCCTCCATTGAATAGCCGTCGCTGTATAATTTCAAAGCATAGAATTTCACATGTCGAAAAAATTAGTCTTCATTGGTTCCTTAGGAATAGGAAAAAATAAAAACAGGGCAGAACGGCCGGGAACGCTCCACCCAATATTCAGAACAAGTCCTGTGGTATGGAAAATTGAAACATAATATGTATCTTCTCTGCAACTATGTCGATCCTGCTCGAACCCTTATTGTTAGGACTTCACTTCTCTGAAACGCCGAACAGTTTTTTTTTTTTTTTCTCAGTAATTCATAACCCCTTGGTCACTTATTGTAGTTACCTTCTACTTATATTATAGCATTGACACTGTCACTCCTACTATAATTTCTTTCATGAGCTTGTAGAAACAAAATGAAACCTTCAAAAATAGGAAGAAAATCGAAAGAAACCAACTGAAACAAAAGAACATTTAACTAAAAACAAATACTAATTGTTACTAAATGGAAGGAGACCTATTAGACAGGAGTTGCCAATACGCACTGAGCAGGGTGGGAAAGCAAGATATACTTCTCAGTCTAAACCAAGAAACATTATAAAAAAAGCGAACCCCAACGCTCTAGGCCATTAAATGCTAAAAATTCAACCTTCAAGGATGAATACTGTTTTTTTTATGCTAATGGACTTTATCAGCAGAAAAAACCAGTTATCCTAGCACTGTTATAGGTTGTTTTTGGATTAATTTAATCAAATAATGTAAAATAATTTTTTAATAATTTTCAAACTAATTGATACATTTGTTTTGGTAATAAGTTCAGTAAGCTTTTTTGTAAGGAATGCATGTTAGATATCAAAAGGGATTCCAGGATTTGTTAAAGTAGATAGCCAGTTGAATGCTCACTTCATTAGCTCGGAGTTAGCATACCTACTCACTTACGTTTGTCTAAAAAATTATCACTCTTCAAGGAAATGGTGCATCCTTTGATACTTGTTAGAAACTAGCAAATGTATTGGAGCCTAGTGATTGGACTGAACCGTTGAGGACCGTGCCAATTACCGTGATTCCAGGATCCCTTAAAGCAAGATCAAAGAGCAGCATTGTAAGTGTGTCTCCTTGCTTGATTCCACAATGGCATCAAATTCCTTTGACCGGTCCGAGCCAATCTGCATCCTGCATTTTGACTCAATTTCCATTAAAATGTTACATATAAAATTGATTTTTTTGTTTGCTTGATACAGCCATGACGATGTCCTAATGACAATCAATAACTTACTTATAGTTCAAGAATTTGGACATTAATCGATAAATTAAAGATTTTAAATTTATTTAATAAAATTATTGGCTGGTTTTTACTCAACAACTCTACGCAATTTTAGTGATGTTCTGGCTCTATAGAACTATATGACACACATCTTTATCCTGCAAGTAAATGCCAGCTAAATTTATATATACTTTTTTTTTTTTGGTTCACACAACCGGAGTGAACAAGGCTCAACTAAGAATATCAAGCTAAAATATTTTATTGTTATTAAGCTACTTTCAACCCGGAGAGAAGTCAAGCTTCAAATCCCAGGTCATTAAATGCCTTAAATGATGCTTCAGTAAATTTTAAAGAAATTAAAGAAAGAAGTTATAGAAATTACCCAAAAGGTAACAATGTAGAACTTAGCGTGTGCCTACGTTCATTCAAAAAATAAATAATGATAAAAAGAAACAATCAGGTCTTTTTTATTTTGAAATAGAATAATAATGAAGTACAGATTTTTAAAAGAATATCAGTTCCCACCTTTTAAAATTTTTAGAAGTAAGAATTTTGAAAATAATATCTGTTATATATTTCATTTTCATTTTATTATCATCAGTATAAATTCATAAAAACCAGATGTCTCAGGTTTAATTTTCCTAACTAAAAATATTAATATAGGATCTCAAAAAAAAATCTTTTGAATGTATACCCGTTAGGATATATTCGCATATAAAGATTTTTTTATCTAAAGACATTTTTAGAAATCATATTCTTCTTATTGCGCTCCTCGTCTACCGCCTGGTGCGGTGTGAGGGTTCATTTTTTCTGTAAAGCTTGATCCATTCTTCAGTGTCTTGTCTCAGCTCCTTCCTTCTTCTCCAATCCAGATTTCTGGCCACAAACGCTTCCCGAAAACCCTCATCCCAGGTTTTTCTGGGGCGTCCTCAGAATATTCTTTCACCTATCTTCGTATCATCAGCCTAGCTATTCTCTCGCCTGGCATTCGTAGGACACGCCAAACCGTCGCAGACGATTCCCCTCCAGAGCTTCATGAAACGATTTTAGGAGGAATCTCATTTCAATGGCCTGGATGTGGCTTTAATGCTGTTTAGCGTCCATGACTCACTGGAATAAGTTAGGGTAGGCATAATAGCTTTCGAATCATCCTTAGGATTGTTATAAATAAATAAAAAAATAGTCTTCCAACCACTCTATTAATAGAAAATAATGGCATTAGAAATAAATCGGCAGCTGTAGGCGGCGATACATATTTAAGTCAGCTGCAGCTGTTCTTACTCTGCCAGACGGATTGTCATCAAAACAGTTTAATATGGTTCCACTCCTTTGTTTTCATTTCGTAAAGGCGTAAGACCTTCATCAGAATGTTGCATTAAAGCGAATGCTCCACACAAATCGTTGACATGTAGACCTAAAGACAGCCCTTAGTGCTCATCTTCTATTCGGAAATTCCACGCAATATTCACGGCGGGCAGCATTAGTATTTTCATTAAAAAAAAAACCATTTAAAAAAAAAAATACACAAATACCATATTGGCATATTCATTCATTGTTATAAATTATTACAAAAAAAATATCATATATATTAAAATCTTTAAACGTGAATATCTGATAAACAAACCGTTAACGGTCATACTTTCAGTAAGCCGAAATTCATATTCATTTATTTAGTTATATAGTTTGGGTTTATATATAGTTATATGACCGTAATATCGAACTCCTATCGCGTTTTTTTTTTCAGTTAAAAAGGGCCTTAATTAGTTTTGTTTAATCCTAGCTTTGGGGTCCCACTCACTTCGCTCGCTCTTAAGGGATATATAAACCCCTAAGGGGTCCTTCAATTTGAATCAAAAGCCAAAATAGGCTACACGCTGGAAAGCTAGTGTGGCAGTATAGATCTATATAATACATTATAATTATCTGCCTTTCTTGATATTGCTTTTATTTATTTTTAATAAATAATCATTAACTCGTTTAAATAATTTTTATTTTATATATATCTCATGAAGGATCTCTCAAAATAGGACCGAACAACAT
>CAJVQU020000035.1:0-49267 GCA_911387785.2 Aelia acuminata
TGCATTTTACTTGGGGGGAGATAGGGCACAATAAACACAAAAGTTTTTTTTGCCCATAGCACCCCACCTGAGACTTGGGGAAAACATCGAATCTATTTGTTTTAGCTAAAAACAGGCTAACCAGAATCATTGCGCACTGTAGCAGTCCGTACTAATTAATTATAATAACTGCGCCTTACAGTACCTCTTTGGTGTAACCAGGGGAGAAGGTTTTTGGCAACGGCTCAGTTGCATGTGCATTTTGAAACTCTAATGAAAAAGAACTGTGATATTCTAGTAATTAAGAAAGTATGGCCATACAAAAGATGTTAATTATGAGGATGATAGACCGTGATAATGGTAGTACCTAGTTTAAGTTATTTATTATTAGTTTTAAGTTATTAGGTTAAAGCATGTATTTTTAGATTGTTACAGTTTCTTTAGAGTTTATTTATTGTTGATCGTTTATAGTTTTATTATTTATTCCTAGATTTATTTATTTATTTAAACAAGTTGAGTAGTGCACGCATTATGAATTATGTATATATTTTTTTGCATGAGTAGTGTATTCTGGGCATTCAGTATTTATTTAATTTATTGTAGTTTTTGGCATGCCAGATAATTGGATAATATTTTTTTGCAAAATAAATGTAATTTCAAGGGTGAGCACTTCTTTTAATCATTGAAACCTTTCCAGTGACGTCCTATTACCCCCAAAGTGGTAATACGCACCTATTAGCACTATAATAAACAGAAATTGTGAATTATAATAATAAAAAAAAAACACAATTATTATAAAAAGTTATAAATTAATTTCATTCATAAAATTGAATTTTTATGTTTTGATAAGTGGTACTGTAAGATGACCTTCTTCAGAGATAAGCTTCTGATAAGATATCTCATATCATCATGTGTTATATTCTGAATTTAGTTAATATGTATTATGGCAAACAATTCTATTATCTCTTCTTCTATCTTCTTGCTAACTGTCTATTGTGATTGTACTCTACCCTATTCCAATTATATTCTTTATTAGTTTCTTTTACATGTGTGTTATTTATATTTTATGTCGCCTCTGCTGAAATAATCCAGTAGGTGCTTAATAATGAATGGGTCATTAATACTTACTATAGTCAAATATGAGATGTAAGAAATAGAAACTTCTTAAGTTTTTACCAACAAATTTTAAATTTGGGGTCAAGTTCTATTATATATCGAGTTCCTTTTTAGATTAGCTGAAACGTTTTTATGTTTATCGATGAATTTCTATTTGACGGTATTAAAAATAATAGGATATAATTAATTCAAGGCATTATAGCTACTTAGCCACAGACAGCAACGCGTGGCCGATGTTGTTTGTATTAAAATATGTCTATTAAAGATTTTTGCTTAAATTTAAAGTATCAATAACTTTCTCTGTATAATATCTTGGATACCCGAAAACATCTCTTCATGTACCTTATTGAAGATTTTTGGGTGCTTCAATTAATAACGATATTTCAATTTTCAATTATAAAATTACTTGAACTGATGAAGTAACTACTGATTATTGGGTCTCACAATTCCTTATAGAGCATTAGGCCATCCGACACAAGCTACATTTGGAAAGGATATTGACCCCTGGTGCCCTACATGTAAGATACCGGAGACGGCTGCGCATATTGTTTTAAACTGCACCGCCTTCGAGGAACTGAGGGCTAAGTTAATGAGGGAAGCTGAGTGAGCTTTATGTTCTGTCAGAAAACAACTTCCCTGAACTAATGGAAGAAAGAAACTACCCGTACTAGAAGGATTTTGTTTACGGGTGGAAAAATATTGTGGGACCATAGCTCTTCAATCTCGGAAGAAGAGGACCACCAGAGTGAGAACTTGAAGTGGAAGAAGCCGGAAATGGGAAATTAGGCAAAGTCCATACTGCTCTTTGGGAATAACAGAAGAGATAATAATGTGCAAAGTTCATAGCAAATTATTCCTTTATTGTTTTACAAGCAGCAGTTGTTTTTTTACAATTTCATTTTTATTATTATTTACAATATTTTACAAGCAGCTGCCCATGAATGGGTAACATCCAACTGGTTCTAAAACCCGTTTTGCCATTCAGGCAAGATAGGGCTGCAGAATAAAATAGTCGAAAATTATGGAAGGACGCCACACAGTGGTCCAAAAAAGCTGAAAATGGGAAAAAACCTAATATCTATTAAAATTACTTTGCTAGCGGCTTGAAACCACCCGTGTATTGATTTTTTGAGGTGCCGAATCTAATGAAATCAAAATCAGTGCAGTGGGACCACCAGATCAAGTCCAAATTTGAGGTTAAAAAGTCAAAAATATCAAAAAATCGTGTTTGATATAGCCTTACATGTTTTTTGAGGGGCCGAATCTAATGAAACCAATATCAACGAAATCAGAGCATCAGACCAAGTTAAAATTTGACGTGAAAAATAAAAATTTGAATAGATTTTTTTTTTGTTTAACATTTTTATGAACAATAATACAAATAGGATAAAATTATTTAATCTTGTTTAAATGAATTGTACGGTTCCTCTTTTTTCTTTTTATACTTGTATACTGGTCTTAAATCCGTAATATATGGGTGGCTTGTTACAAATAATGATGGAAAACATCTTCATTTGTTGCGACTCGAGATATCTTCCTGGAATGATGTTCCCTGTACTGCTTGTAATATTTGTTTCTACTCTCCATGAGCCTTTTCTGACAGAGGACCGATAAGAGCTGCGTTCTCAATCATGTCTGCTACATGGAAAAGAATTTTGTGGACGGTCGATGGGAAATAGTACCAGGGGAACCGAGTCACTGCCGTTTCCGCTGCATACTTGCGAAATGCTGCAATATCAATTGGGTACAGAGAGCAAATCACATCTAGTACTGATTTTAATCACATAATTAATTCTTCATTTATCCCTGTAATTTGCGCGGTTAATAAAGGATTTTCAAAAAACTTGCAACAATAACAGCATCAAACTGAAATAAATGTACCGCCTCAATTTTCAGGAATGAGAGCTCTAGTGCAAAGGATCACCATACACTATAAGCAAACTGTGCAACATCAAACAACCTACTTCTAGTTGTAGTTTATTTGATTTTTTAAAATACAAAATAAAACACTTTTTTTTTTGAGTGTTTTAGAATTAAAATTAAAATAATTTTATTTTATTTTAGTATTTTAAAATTAAAATGAAAATAACGTGTGATTTATTTTATTTTAATTTTAAGCTAGTCCCCCTACCTTAGAGACCTACAGGAGGATTTTTCTTAACTAATAGTTCCTCCCCAAGGTCACCCGCCTTCGCCAGTCGAACCGTAGCTGAAGGTTTAAATCCTTATAAATCCCAAAGTTGGCCGAAGTTGGCGCTGAAAATTTTACCACAGTTCCTCTACTACCTACAGTTACATATTAAACCATTGCGATCGTAACGCAGCGTAACGCAAGCGTTTTATAAACCAATAAAGTCAAAAAATCATACTTATTTCAGCAACGATTTCGAAAATTAATTTCTTCTCTAACTATTGATATTATTTAAAAATGTTTAGTCCATAACAGTGCACATATAGATGACACACTCCTGATATATTGGGGAATATTTTATTGTTAATCTTATACAGAGTAGAATTTTTTTTTTTATATTGGTAGAAAAGTACGATTTTTTCAATCATTAAAAAGTTCAATTTTAATGATACACACACATTTTAATTTTGAAGAATTTAAAAAAATATATTGTTTCCATTGTTCTACAACTATCTAAGTATTCGAAAACCAAGAAAAAATTAGGTTTGGGCTACGTTCATTTATGAGGTTTTTTCCCAGGTTGGACCACTGTGCGCCATATCGTGTGCAAGTACTTTCACTACCTTCCAGCCTTCCATATACACACTGAACGATCAGATGTCGAGTTCGGAGCCGGAATTAGAAAGTAATTCTGAGTAATCAACTTCCACACTACTCGTTATAGAAACTGGACTTCCCTTAGAGTGTTAATTCCTTATCCTAGGCCACGATAAGGACGGTAGCGTTAGTAATTTTTCTACTATTATACGTACCTTTGAAATCGATTCCAGATTGTTTGACTGGTATCCATGTCGTACAGTCACCCTATTAAATAATATTTCCAAGGATGAGTGTCTCACGCCGATATTTTATGACTGAAGTGGTTTCATATCAGTTGGTAACGCAACCCAAATTGCTTAATATTCTTTTCGGCTATCAAAACCTTCCCTCCAACAACAAAAAAACATATAATCGTTTCAGTTGTTTTGAATAAGCTAGTGGACTAAAAGGATATTGTTTGTTTGTTTTAACGTCACTTTATGCCACTAAGGCTAATCGGACGATGATACAGTGGGAGTCCTAAATTTTGCCAATTCAGGTATAATTAGGATAGGGATCTTTAACGAGTACCTAACATCTGACAGGCTCGGGACCACCATTTCATGTCCTATCCGAGGGACGGCATAGACAAGGATTTATACTCCCATTAAAAAATCCTATGGCCACCTCGGGACGCCATAGGAACCCTCGACCTTTAGTATTGCAAGTTTCTATGCTAACCACTACACCGCAGGTAACCCTTGGACTAAAAGGACATTTAGTTCCTATAACAAATTTAGTTGAAAATTCTCGATTAAAGCATGATTCAAGAAACCGTCCTCTGTCGGATAAGAATAGGACACTGTGAGCTCTCACACGTATATTTGTAAATAGGGCTCGCACCTTCAACTTCCGGAATATTCAGTGAAGAGATAATAATACGTCACGTTCTAATAGACTGCAAAGCTCTTAACCCTTTAACCGGGCGGGACGTATATAGGCGTCAAACCTAAACAATATCGTGAACGGGCAGGACGTATACGATATTGTTATATATATACTCTATATATATTATATATACTCGTATATACGTCCTTGAAATATATGTTGTACCCAGGAATGGGTGGGACTTATATTTTCGTACAACAGAGGTATTAATCAATGATACATGTAACGACGTGAATTTATACATATATATTATATACATATATATATATATATATATATATATATATATATATATATATATATATATATATATATAATTTATAATAATAATATATTTAATTTATATTTATATATATATATATATATATATATAATTTATAATAATAATATATTTAATTTATATTTATATATATATAATATATTTTGTACTCTTTATAATTGATTAAGGCTGTAAAATTGAATTGTAAAATTTGAATTTGAATTTTAAAATTGAGAACTGTAAAATTTATAATTTCTTAATTCGATACTTTTATATTTTTGTTGATATTCTTTTCTATTTGTTTGTCATTTTGTGTTTTCCTTTGTGCTTTATATATAAATAAACGAAAACGAATATATTTCATAGCCTTCCCATTTATTTTAAGCATAAACGAAAAAAATAATAATATGAAGTTACATTGCACTGGGCCCCCGGTTAAAGGGTTAAGAAACACAGGACAAATATGGCTTTAGAGGGTATATTGAAGGAAATTCTTAGAGACGATGAAAAAGCGTGAAAAAACATTGGAATATTTAAAACTAGCTGTATTCGCGGGCGCAATCGACTATAGGGTGCGCTAGTAGTTTTGCAAAATGCAAAACGGGGATAGGCATAGTTGATGTGATAGAGATGATTGGAAATTTTAAAAGACCATTAATTGAAGGGCAGGCTATCCTTGATGAAAACTACATAATTACATGTGGAATAATATCCAGAAGTAAAATAACTGTTATTTTACAAGCCTTGTGCCTTCAAACAAGCGATCTTAAAGGACTGCCACATCAAAGAAAAGTGGAAATCAAATTTAATAATAATAATAAGCAATTTTCTTGTAATTATATGTGTAAAGCTGGTAGTTCTGGTAAATGCAAACACATCATTGTAACTTTACTATACGTTTTTCGGTTAGTAATAACATTAATTACCTATTCATACAATCATTGTTATGGCAGCTGTCATTTTTTTGACAGCTTAGGTTAGTTTCTTTGCCATATTATTTATTTATTTGTCAAAACTTTCAGGCATCGCATTGAAAACTTGGAACAATTAAGCACAACGGATGTAAGACAAAAATGGGGAAAATTAAAAAAGAAAAACAAATCTATGACACTAAGGTCCCAATGTTATTTGCATAAAACTATCATTTTGGAATAATTAAATGTCAAATACTAATATTTACCTGGATAAATATAGTCACTTTCTTTAAAATGAAGACGTCATATGTTTCGCAGCAGGCTTATCTATTCTTAATTTTACAATCACCTCTTTAAGAAGCTTTTTATTTTTTGGAAATAAATGGAATGACACGTCTTTTGATTTTCTAATTGAACACCGAGGGACCGAGCAATACCTATTAGACATTTTTCAAATAATATTTTGCTCAATCGGGTTTTAACTATGGAAAAATGAATTAAAAATGCCAAAAAAACCCTATGAATCCCAGGTACTGGCCCGGCATCTATTCCCGTTTCTCTAGTTCCAATCAAGAAGCAGCACCGTCGCTTGCGCCCGCGAATATACCGGTTTCACCCGGAGAATTTCATTTTTTAAATCTATAAAATCTATAAGGTAAGACTTCTATCGTTTCAAACGGTGGAATCGTAAAAACCAATGTAAAGCGAGATCATAACGATTTTTATAACAATAATCAATATACCCAGAGATTGGCTGAAGTTATGCAATTTTAATATGGACAGGTGTTCACATTGGTATGAAATAATCACTGAGCGAAATTTGGAGAATTTAGGATAAACGGTATGGATTTCTATAAAGAACAAACAAACATAATTTCATCTTTATTTATATAGATTAATCAAATATTATTCGAGAATCTAAAAGGTTGGCGTTGCTAATGATCGGTAGTGGCAACAACATAAAAATCAACTTAATAAATACAACTATATATTTTCATTGTATATTTCAACGTGAAACAAAACACAAAACATACGGTTTAGAATAGTTCTAGACCTGTTGTTGGAACAAACTATCATAGTACATGTTAGTGACTAAGATGTTCGAGTATCATCTACGCTGGCCTAGAATCTTCGTGGCTGTTCTCTTTACGAGTAAATATAACGAGAGATGGACTGGAGAGTTATTCTTGTATGGGGATTAAGATAATCAGATAGGATAGAGAAACCAAACTTGAACTTTTATAAAAGCTTAACGCTCTGTGCAAAACCACACCAGCTTGGATGATGAGATTAGAGTTTAACAGAATCAATAGCAAATATTATGTTTTAAAATATTTTTTAAACTGGATTTATTGTATAAATTATTACTGCTGAAAAACGAAAGATTCGCAAAAGAATTTTATTTAAAACTCCACGAAATCTCTCAAAAGAAGGACATTATAAAATTTAACTGGTTATATCAAGTCAAGCAATGGCTCAAAGAAATAAATAAAACATATATACTTAATGAATTTAATGCAACATTATTCAAAAGTAATATATCCCCGGTATTATATAATTTTAAAAATTATCTTGAGCAAAAAGATAAACAGAAACTATTAACCTCTAAATATAATCCTTATTATTTGAACATTTATGATCCGACTGACGAAATACAAAATTACCTAAATTTAAATGTGCCATTCAGAATGATCAAAATAATACCGCAGTTAAGACTTTCCGGCAAATATATCCTTAAGTTTTCGCTAAAAGATACAACTTATATATATAACACACTAGCTAGGGCTTCGCTCCGGTAGTTGTGTGGTAGTTTTAATAACAGAAAAACTTTAAAATTAATGGAAATATTGAACAAAATTAGCAATTTCTCGAAACTTCGGTTTTAACTTGGTATCAATATTAAAATTCAAGATCTGCAGAGTCCGCCCAAATAAGGAACCCTATATATGTACTTTAGAGGGAGATTGAAAATAGTGAATGAACAATCATTTTTGCTGCAACTTAGTCGAGTTATGCATTGTTTTTTATGGTTTCTGTGATTCTGAATCCTATAAGCCCATTCCAAGCAATCAGCAGATAATAAATAAATTGAAAAATTATATTTCCAGTACAACTTTAAAATAATTATTTTCGCTTGATGTTTTATTAATATAAAAAAAACAGCTGTAAAATATATAACCTTTACATTCTGAATGGAATGAATGAACAATAAACATTGAGTGAAACGCACCCTAGCGCTTCCTGGGAGTCTGCAGCTCAAACTAAACTTTTCATTCATAAACTCGTACGTCATTCTCAGGTAGGCTAATTACATGGTGCGAGAGGCTTAAAATTCCAGTCCTTTTCTCTTCAATTTTACACCTTTAAGAGAAAAACGGAAACCTTCTTCTCCGTTAGGGGTTGTATAGTAACACGCTGACATAACTTTATTAAACATACGTTGAGTGGTTTTTGAGCCTTATCGGCACGCACATTGTACACTTTGCTTTATAATATATATTGATTGGAACAGTGCTCGATATGCAATAGGAAGATTTATACCACCTGTTAGTAGAATGCCACATGTATGCAGATATAAGTAAAGGTAAATATTTACCAGGCGCTCTAAACAAATCCTTAGAAGAATTCCCTGGAACTTTAAAAGCAAATAGTGCTGACCAAGTTCGGAGTTTATCATTTTTTATTCCTGAAACTCAGACAATTCATACTTGAGGGATGATACGTTTCATTTACATTTATTTACTACATAACAATATCGATGTATACCTATAAACTCTATACTTAATTAAGATTTTCCAATAGCAGGAAGGAGACTAATCACTAATATAGAAAAAAAACGGCCTCTGAAACTATTGCAATTTTAAATAAATAATGTGAGGAACCTGACTCTGAAACATCGTGATTTTCTATATATATTTTTTGAGATGGATATTCTGGTTATATATTTATATTTTTATGTTTTGTTGTTGGACAATACTGTTTTTAATATTTTGTTTAAAAATATTTGTAAGATTTAATGGTTTTTATGTAATATGACTTTTTACTTATATTTATATTTTGAATAGTTATTTATTTATATATCTAATTTTATAGTTTTGTTCTTCTGATATTGTTTTTTAAAAAAAAAATTATTTATTTGTTATGGTTGGTAAAATTCATGTAACCTTTTTAATTAATTTATGTAATGTTGGGAGTACTGATACTAAATGTTAGACCAACGTAGCCCCAGTTGATGAAGTGTTCTTACATAGATTGTTCAGGACAGTGGTTTTTATAAGAATTTGAACTTTTCATTTATATGTGAAATATTTTATATATATATTCAATCTGATAGTGGGTCCCCCTACATTTATTTTATCTTATTAATACTGAGTGAAACAAGTTTAGAATAATTATAATTGTACCTTTATACATAATTTTACAGCCCCGATGATGCCCGAAGGGGCGAAAATTTGGCTTGTATATATATGAATATATATATGTAATTTTGAGACTATTTGAGGCCGTTTTTTTCTCTATACTTAATTATATTTTATAATACACCTATATTATTATTTTAATACAATTATCAGTAACGTAATTAGCAAAAGGAGAGAATTTTCTAATTATTTTTATTATTAAAAAAAAAAAGAAGAAAGAAACACGTTTATTATCGTTTCCATGAAACTAGTAGCTGTAAATATTTGGTAAACTCCTGTATTGATTCAAGAATATGTAGCCATTTTTTGTATTTATTTATATCTATTTTTCATTTATAGTGAGATCTGTTTTTTTTTTTTTTTTTTTTTTAATTTTATTGTTAAATATGTTTTGTTTTTTCCTTTTCTTCTTAATAAGAAGAAAAGGAAAAAGAGTTGGTCACAATAATACAATATAAGAAGTTCTTATATTGTATTATTGTGACCAACTCTATTTGTATGGGGTTCTCCAAATTATAATAAACAAATTATAATAAATAAATCAAATAAATCATTTATTTTTATTTTAAGCATATTATTTATCCTCTGAGATGCTGAAGGATTTATAAACCCTTCAACGGACGTTTTCGCATTTACACTTAAGATACTTTTGCTTAAGGAATGGTTTGACAAAAAGTAGGATATTGAATAATGAATATTCAATAGAGAATTTCAACGTTGACCCAGCCTCTGCCAACTCTCTCTGTCTTAAGATATTGTCGAAAGTAAGAGGAATTTCAATTTCCTCAAGGAAGAAAGACTATGGAAAAGTCGTAACAAAGGAATAAAATGCTATTCTTATACAGCAGGAAGTTATTGAAGTCTTCAAGTAGATTCAACAGTTTTTTAAAATTATTATTTCAATGTGTTAAAAATGATTTGCTTATTGATGTATACTGCTATGATTTATCTTTAGCAAAATTTAAATTTACTGACTAAATTAATTATTTAAATTATTATATATGTAAAGTATTCTAAAGGCGTTACTTACAGTATATACCCAGGGCGTCACCCCCCCCCCCAATATTTTAGCTGGAGGGGACTGGAAAATGTATTATCAACGTATCCAACCATATACCCGTTCGAAATCATTGAAAATTAGTCTGATTAAAAAAAAAAAAAATTGAGATGGAAAAGTCAAAAACAACAGATACTTAATTGCAACTTACAAAAAACAAAAAACTTGTACCATATAAAGCAACATTTTAGCAGGACATTTAGGTATATTAAATCCTGCAAATCCTTTACCATCACTCAGTACTTAAATCGTAATAGTTTTTAGTAAAAAGATGACTCAAAATTAAAAAAAATAAAAATAATAACGTCCATTTCTTGTAAGAGAGGTTAGTCAAGGAGTAGCTGCAATCCTGACGAATTGGGAATTCTAAATGCGTCAAGAAAACACTAGAGAGAGAGCCTGGTGAGGTCATAAGAGGCCATGAATGGACCAGTGCTCACTTGATTTGAATCTTTGTCATTGAATTGCTTCTAAATCAACATGTGATTAAATATGGTGAGGAGATCGAAATTTGTCGATTAATTATTTTCCCTACATATTGTAACACCAATGTGGGTTTAAATAATTTTATTTAAGTAAAGTTATTGCACAAAATTGTCAAACAAATAATTAGAACTCAAATTAGTGACAACGTTACAATCAGTAACTACAAGTGACAGAACAGTGACTCAAAAGTAACCGGTTCCAGTTCGTAGCTACCAAAGTACTCAAATATACAGGTTGAAAATATTACAGGAATTTTATGTTGCATGTAACCATAACATGTAAAAAAATTAGATTTTACTATCGGACAAAAGGAAATGTCCAATGACAAAATTAAGTATGTAAATCAACCCTTAGTCACAAACATCTTATTCATAAGACAGATAATGTAAAAATCATCCCAGGTTCATATAAACAATGATATTCTTCCCTAACCCTTAAAAACCAACAATGTTTTGGTAATAGCTTTAATTAGGAGTCAGATATATGTTTTACTTTTTCTTTTCGCCACCTGTGACATTTTTATGATAAAAGTACAAAAAAATACTCTCATTGTTTTGTTACTATTTCATTTTTTATTAATTAAAGTACAAGTTATGAGTTGAAAAATGAAAATTATACTCTATCATTACTATTGGTTCCTATAAAAAAACAACCGCCAGTGCTATTATTTGGTAGTTTGGGAACTTGTACTTGTGCAATAATAAAACAGGTTTATTATAAAATTTGACTCTGAAGATCTTAGATTTATAAAAAACATCGATGTTATTCTCAAAACATCTACGTTAAAGTATACATGTTTTTGTGCAAAACATCGATGTTAAAACATATTTGTTTTTATCCAAAACATCGATGTTATTGTCAAAACATCTATGATAAAAAATATTTGTTGTTCTCCAAAACATCGATGTTATTGTCAAAACATCGATGTTAAAGTATACTTGTTTTTGTTCAAAACATCGATATTAAAACATATTTGTTTTTATCCAAAACATCAATGTCACTGTCAAAACATCTATGTTAAAGTATACTTGTTTTTGTTCAAAACATCGATATTAAAACATATTTGTTTTAATCCAAAACATCGATGTTATTGTCTAAACATCGATGTTAAAATATACTTGTATTTGTTCAAAACACCGATGTTAAAACATATTTGTTTTTATCCAAAACATCAATGTCACTGTCAAAACATCTATGTTAAAGTATACTTGTTTTTCTTCAAAACATCGATGTTAAAACATATTTGTTTTAATCCAAAACATCGATGATATTGTCTAAACATCGATGTTAAAATATACTTGTTTTTGTTCAAAACATCGATGTTAAAAAATATTTGTTGTTCACCAAAACATCGATGTTATTGTCCAAGTTTTTGTCTACATCTACATGTTATAAACATGTACTTGTGCACTAATAAACAGGTTTATTATAAAAATTTTCCCCTGAAGATCTTGGTTTTTTAAGAAAAAAATTATCCTTTTTTTTTTTTGTAAAGCCCGATTTCTTAAAATATAAAACATTATTTTGAACAGAAAGTTTAAATGTTAATAAATTTATTTATTTATAAATATTTTTTTAAACATTCATGTTTTGATAAAACGAAGATTTTTTTAACATCGTTCAACAATCTGTTTTAACAGTAAGAAGTTGTTTTAACATCGATGTTTTAGCTATTACAAGGATGTTTATAACATCGATGTTTTAGGTATAGCTAAGATGTTTTTAACATCGATGTTGGGGACAAAAAAAAATGTTTTAACATCGATCTTTTTGAAAAAAAAAAATATGTTTCTAACACCGATGTTTTATACAAAAAGAAGTATATTTTAACATCGATGTTTTAACAATAACAAACCTGTTATTAACATCCATGTTTTTGACGAAAAAAAGATTTTTTAACATCGATATTTTGATAATAAAGTTGTTTTTAACATTGATGTATTTACAATAACATCGATGTTTCGGAGAAAACAAATATGTTTTAACAATAAACCAGTAGTTTTTAACATAGATTTTTTGGACAAAAGCAAATATATTTTAATATCGATGTTTTGGAGAAAAACAACTAAGTTTTAACAATAACCCGGTAGTTTTAACATATTTTCATGAATTTTTGTATGCAGCAATATGCCATTTACTTATGAAAAAATATTAAATTTCAGTTGTGTGGCACATTTATTTTTGAAGTTATTAATTTTTAAAGATTTAAATTTTTATGAAAAGTGTTTAGGTTTAGGGACCTTTAGATGCCTATAGGCTGGCAACCAGTGGTGATTTAACCTAAGAATGATCTTATTTTAAAGCTGCTTGATGGGGATTTAATATGATATGCCACAAGATAGGCGTTACAATTTCCAAAAATTGGAAATTCATATTAAATTTCTCAAAAAGTGGCAATTTTAAAAATTTCAAAAAATTACAAAAAATTGTTTGTAATGTCTTAATACATATAGCGAAATTCTATCGTGGGATCTCAATGGGATCAGGAGATACAAGTCTTCAGAAATACACATGTTTTGGGAATAATGTACCAAATCAGTAAAAAAAAATTTTTTTAATTACCTATTTTGCTATGTAGTGTGTAAGACACTATTATATTAATAAAATACAATGATTACTTTATAGTATCATGTTTGGAAACCCCTCTTTAAAAGAAAACTGAAGCTGATTGGCCTACTAGTCGAGGGAAATATCCCTTTTTTCACAAGGTACATTTATAGCCTTATTAAACATTCATAGCCAGTCAGCATCTGAGTGCTTGTAGGAAGTTCATTTGGCGGTTCCTGTGATATTGAATCTTTAGAACGCAACCCGTTTCTTGACCACTTCAAACTAGCAGCCAGAGCAAGCCTAGGACCTAATAGGAGCCTACTAGGACCATCTAATATAGACTTTGTATTTGTTTATATTGAAGAATAGAATAAAGCTAAAGAACAACTATACAAATACAGCGGTAACTATATCAGACACCCAGAAATTTAATGTCTTTATACCTCTCAACTGTGGAACCAAAATAAATGTGAAATTATTTTCTTCTGCAGTTGTTTCAAGTATATTTCCAGCTGTAAAGGACATACAGCAGATATTGGTGAGTATGTAACATCAAACTATGGTGACACTTAGTGAATGAATAATGTTGTGGATAAAGATGAAGATTCCAGTAAAGTGCAAGTTACTTTCCTCCATCCTTCAGGTCCGTCACCCTCATTTATATATCCTACTCCACCTGATACACTGTGGATACCTTTTGCAGATGTGATATGTAAAGTAAATCCCATCACAGAATGTGAAGTGAACAACAAATGTGTGGGTGTCTTCCAACGATTGAAGTCTCGGTGAACTGATTTGTTAACTTTACTCATAATATTATATTTTGATAGTGAGTGTCTACGAGTATATGACATTTCCAATATTGAAAAAATGTAAAAGTAATAGCCACTGCTTGTTTTATTGTAATGTGTTGCTTGTTTCATACAATAAACTATTTAAAAATTTCTGAAACAATACTAATTCTGGTATTTTTCACAAAACGTTTATTTCTGAAGCCCTGTATCATCTGATTCCATGATAGAATTTTGCTATTTGGACTATGTCGTTGCAAACTATTTTTGATAAATTTTTGAAAATTTTAAAATTGCCATTTTTTAAGAAATTTAAATTTCAAAATTTAATTTGAATTTCCAATTTTTTGAAATAGTAACCCCTATCTTGTGGCATACCATATTAAAGCCCCTTTCAACAGCTTTAAAATGGGACTACTCCTAGGTTTATATCACCACTGGTTGCCAGCCTATAGGCATCTAAAGGTGCCAAAACATGAAATTTTTTCATAAAAAATTAAATCTTTAAAAATTAATAACTCCAAAAATAGTTGTGCCACACAAATAAAATTTGATATTTTTTCATAAGTCTATGATATATTGCTGCATACCAAAAATCATGAAAATCTGATCCATCAAGTATGAAAATCTCCCAAAATTGTGTTGATTTGACATGGAATGACATATATATATATATATATATATATATATATATATATATATATATATATATATATATATATATATATATATATATATATATATATTCCTGCCTATATCCATCCGGATTTTTCGAAACCACGGGGTTATGCTTGCTTTGGGCTGAACTTGATAATAATCTCTTCCCTTTCCTTGTGACTCCCAGTCATACCGATTCTGCCATTTGTTAATTGACTGCTTCTTGATAGCTCTGAGTAAGTCTGGAGTTGGAACTTTTGCGTTATCCCTCTCTACCTGTCTATTTCGTGCAACTCTGTCAGCCTCCTTATTTCCAGTGAGGCCCACATGACTTGATATCCATTGAAAACAATACTTATTATTGGATTTAGTTAGAATTTGGATTATGCAGGTTTCTATGTAGGAATTTATCTTATTTGTATGAATGGTTTCTAGTTTGGTGCATGAGGAAGCTGAATCGGTTAAAGAACAATGTTTTGCTTGGTGTACGTTTGTTCGCAGTAGTTTATGGCTTTGTAAATGGCAGACATTTCGGCATATGCGATGCTGAATTTATTAGGTATTGAAGTTGAAATTTCGTGATTTTTGTTTGAGCCTAGGACCGCTATTGACGTCTGTAAGTTGGTTTTTGAGGCATCTGTAAAGATCTGAATATAACCGGAGTAATTGTTAGCTATAGTTAATAGCGCTATTTGTTTGATGGCAACTGGAGAGTAGGTTGTCTTTTTTTATGGATTTTGTGCATTTAACGTTTATCTGCTGGATATTATAATTGTTGCTTTAGGTTCCGGTGTGGCTAAATCGAGGGGTCCACGGGAAATGTGCACTGCTTTTAGTAGTGTATGCATTTCTTATGGCCAGATTATAAATTTTCGGAGCGTAAATTTTCTTTTCGAGAATCGCTTCACTCATATCAAATATCATCGGCTGCTATTTACTATTGTAAGTCTATTCTTACAATTTTATCATTTGAATTATATACAGTCATACAACCTATGTATTTTGTATATTTACATTACTGTTAACTTTAGTGTAATTTAAGCTATGTACGATATGTCGTAACTCATATAATTGCATTCCAACCTGTTTGTTCATTGAAGGACATGATTATGAGAGCAATATAGTCCCGAAAAGTCACATAATAAAGTTGTTTATTATTGACTGAACCTCAATAAACCCAATTATAACTAAATTAATATCACTGTTCTTTAGATTATTATTAATTCATCATGAGAAGAGAGAGAGAGAGAGAAAACAATTTGTCTTTCTTAAAAAGCGATTAGTTTTCCCAGAACAGCTGTCTTGAAATGAAAAAAAAAAAAGATATGACTATACCAGGAAGAGTATCCTTCCTGTAATTTATAAGCATAATTATATACAAATCAAAAAATCAAAAAAGTTATTTAAGTTACAAATATATATATATATATATATATATATATATATATATATATAGTTATATATACAAATATATATAGTTACAAATATATATACAAATATATATAGTTACAAATATATATATATATATATATATATATATATATATATATACATATATATATATATATATATATAGTTATATATATATTTGTAACTTAAATAACTTTTTTGATTTTTTGATTTGTATATAATTATGCTTATAAATTACAGGAAGGATACTCTTCCTGGTATAGTCATATCTTTCTTTTTTTTTTTTTATTTCAAGACAGCTGTTCTGGGAAAACTAATCGCTTTTTAAGAAAGACAAATTGTTTTCTCTCTCTCTCTCTTCTCATGATGAATTAATAATAATCTAAAGAACAGTGACATTAATTTCTCTTTAAGCCTTTTTCGATAATGTAAGTTAAGAAGAAGAAAAAAAAAATTCCTTCTTCTTCCCGATGGGAGCTATCGGGGAATCCTAATGGATAGCCCGCCTTCGTGGTTTCACTTGCTCACTGTCAAGGCTTTCTTTGAACTCGGGTTGATGAACTTCCTTGATCCCGTCCTCTCTGTCCAGCTATCTATTATTATTATTATTATAATTTTATCTGTATTTAAGTATAATTTGGGGGGGGGGGGCATGACCCCCCACCTGTCTCATAATCACGTGGCATGACTACTATGAGATTATTACCTTGTATTAAGAAGGACTTCGATCTAAACAACCAAAAGTATTATGTTTAGGGCATAGTAACTTTTTTTTTGTTTGTTCGGTACCCCTACCTGGCCATGTGTGGCATTCGGGGGATACTCTACAGATGTAGCCAATCTACTCTAACCATGATGGTTAGATCGAGATTTATTCTGTGGGGCCTCCTCATAATAAATTCAACCCTCTCAGGGCAGATTCGAATGCTCGAGCATGGTATACATCATATGTGGGTAACAACCGGCCCGCTGTAAGATTGGATCTGGCCCGCGAGAAATTAAAAAAAAAAAACCAATTAAACAATATGTCACTACTTATTCATACCCACTCCATATGACTAATTTTGCCACTCTCTCCCAAAATATACGGAAGCCGGCGAGAGCAGACTATAATATCTCGCCTGAGAATTGGGCACACCAGGCTAACCCACGGGCATCTCTTAGAAGATAAACAATATAAATTTAACAGTGAAACACATCTTAGAAGATTGCCTAGGACTGGAAGCAGCGAGAAGTACACACCACATCGAGGGATATGCTGAAGCTCTAAAACCAGAATGTTCAAAAAACTTATTTAAATTTCTAAAAGAAATCAATATTTAAAAATGTGTATGAAATTACCAAATACCAGAGTCCCTGTGTATTTATAAGTTAAATAGAATTTGGTGCCTCTAGCCCATGTTGTACATGGCACCTAAAATGTAATCAATATATATTATAAAGCAAAGTGTACAATGTGCGTGCCGAAAAGGCTCAGAAACGACTCCACATACGATTAAGAGATTTATGTCAGCGTGTAACTGTATGTCCCCTAACGGAGAAGAAGGTTTCCGTTTTTCTCTTAAGGGTG
Source organism: Aelia acuminata (assembly GCA_911387785.2). Taxonomy (NCBI): domain Eukaryota; kingdom Metazoa; phylum Arthropoda; class Insecta; order Hemiptera; family Pentatomidae; genus Aelia; species Aelia acuminata. Next base: position 17,867 of record CAJVQU020000035.1, read on the forward strand.
TGAAATTGAAGAGAAAAGGACTGGAATTTTAAGCCTCTCGCAACATGTAATTAGCCTACCTGAGATTGAGATACGAGGTTATGAATGAAAAATTTAGTTCGAACTGCAGACCACCAGGAAGCGCTAGGGTGTGTTTCACTCAATGTTTATTGTTCATTCATTCCGTTATATTTGTAAAGGTTATATATTTTGTCAGCTGTTCTTTTTAAATTACTTAAAAATCAAGCGAAAATAATTAGTTTCACCTTTTCTTTTAAAATAAATTAATGATTTTACATATCTGCAATCAATTGGAAAACCGACTGGATACTTTACAAAATTAATTTTCTCATAAGAAGATTAATTGATAAACACATTACATTTAATCAATATCTAACATATACTTAAGTAAATTTAATGCAATATGATTGAGCGAATAAAAACAGACATAAAACAAAAAAGAAAAGCTGAATAGACTGATTATAAACCGAAAATAACAAGTTTGAAGTGTTCTTATTGTATGTAGTTATGAAAAATGTTTTTATTACTATGTATGATGAGCATTCCAGTTGACAAAATGATGAATTGACTCCAATAATACAATTTTTTCAATAAGATTTTATCACCGCTCATAGTTCAGGTTAAAAAGAAATATGATGAAAAAATTGTGCCCTCATGATATTTTGGTTTTCACTTAGTAACAGTAGTAAGATTGGAGAAGTGCAGAGTTCGGCCAAATTAGGGTGGGGGGGGTATATATTAAGGGAGGTTGAACTGGAAGAAAGGTCTTACAAAAAAAGCTTCTATGAATCTTCGGTATTTTCTAAACTTCTGGATCTAATGGGACCATCACAGTAGTCGGCGCTTAAGTTGTATTCCAAATATAGTTTTTTTAACTAATAATCTAATAACTTATTATCTGCTGACTGCTTGGAATGGGCTCATAGGATTCATAATCACAGAAACCATCAAAAACGATGCATGACTCGATAAAGTTGCAGCAAAATGGAACAATTCATCCACCATTTTCAACAACCTATTAAAATTTTCAAGAAAGTGATAATTTTGTTCTATATTTCCTTTAATTTTAAAGTTTTTCTGTTATTAAAACTGCCACACAACTACCGGAGCGAAGCCGGGCACCCTATCTAGTTAAATAAATAAACAAAAAAATCAGGAATATTAAGATAAATGAGGCCATCATAACTTCGATATGTATTGGTAAAGCTTCGTTTAAACAACAATAATTAAAGTATGTTCAAGAAACGTATCCGCAAAAAATGTAGGTAATAGCATAAAGGAACGTTAAACAGACAAATAATTGGATAATTGTGTTTTTAGCACTAAGGTTTTTAAAAACCATGTAAATTACCATTTCTTGATGTATGTCACATAAGTACATTACATCTTCATGTTTTAAACTCTTTTTAGTAATTTATTTTAGAGTTTTATGTTTATCTTGTAACTACAGCTACTCATGTGTACTATTAATTCAGTACAAATTTGGTTTTTGATTTATTAATTATACGAGCAGACCCGGCCAAGCGTTGGTGTGGTTCAGTAGCTATAATGCTTAGAATTAATTATACTACCAGGTCATTCAAAAAGTCCTGTCGTTTTTCGTTTGTTCGTTGTTTATTTTGATTCTAGAGTGTTTGCTAATTAATTCCGTTCAATACAACTTTTATCCATGTAAACACAAATGTTTATACTTTATGAATAGGAGGCTAAGGAGGATTAATTTAATGCAGTCACCATCCAACTGTCTAGTTAAAATGATTCCAGTTGAAACTCAAATTCGGTCGATTTTGCTCTATGAGTTTAAACTTGGCTCAAAAGCTGCCGAAACTGCTAGAAAAATATGCTCCGTGTTTGGGGAAGATGTGCTGTCTGAGCGGAAGGCACAATTTTGGTTTTCAAAATTTCGTGGAGGTGACGAGACACTAGAAGACGAGGCACGCTCGGGTCGACCAACTGTAGTTGATAAGGAGGACGTTCGAAGAGTAGTAGAGTTGGATCCACGTCAAAGTTGTTCAGAGATAGCCTCTCAACTTAATATCTCAGCCACCACTACCTGGAATTACCTTAAAGAACTGGGAAAAGTGAAAAAACTGGATAAATGGATTCCTCATAAGCTTTCAGATGCCAATATGCTTGTTCGCTTGACCACTGCATCTTCGTTAACTTCCCGCTTGAATAGGCTGGGAAGTTTTGCCTCACCCACCATATTCCCCTGACCTGTCACCCACTGATCATCACCTATTCAGAGATCTCGACAACAATCTGAGACAGAAATGTTTTCAAGACCGTGACAACCTAATTCACGAACTGACCACTTATTTTTGCAGTAAAAATCAACAGTTTTTTAAGGAAGGAATTTGGGCTTTACCATCTCGTTGGGAGAAGACTACCGACTATTTTGATGAATAAAGGTGATTATTTGAAAATATTTATTTATTTATAATTTCCCCCAAAAAAACGACAGGACTTTTTGAATGACCTGGTAGATACAGTCAAATAAAAATTCACTGGTAAAGATAAAAACGTTACTGCTAATCTAAAAGCCAACAGAATTTAAAATAGAACTTTACACCATATTTAAAATTATTCGGAAAAGAATTTAGAAGGGTTAATTTTTTTATTTTTTACGTATTTCTTTTTTGGTTATAGTAAATATTAATGATCCATTCATTTAGCATTTACTGGATTATGGTCAGCATAAGCGAGATTAAATATAAATAACACAAATGTAAAAAGAACTAATAAAGAATAGAATCACAATAGACAGTAAAAAAGTACCAAATTAATCTTTTTTCCTTAATACATATTAATTATATTCAGAATATAACTCACGATGATATGAGATATCGTATAACTAGTTTCTACCTGAAAGAGGTTATCAAAAGCGAGCACGGAGCGGGAAGAACCTCAAACCATGCTGCATGATCTTACAGTACTACTTATCAAAACATAAAAAAAATCTGGTGCGTGCGCGCAACACACAACTTTCACTTACCAACTTTCTTAGATTAGAAATTAATGCGTTTTGTTAATTGCCACTTCTCAAATGAACAGAACGGCTTTAATTATGACTCCGCATGCGTGGGCTCAACGAGTTTTATGAGTTGACTGAATATTTTTATTTGTTTCTCCTTTTTATGTTTTCTTTATTTTTATCATATCTCATATTTAACCATTTCTTATTTTTAGGCGTAACGAGAGACAGTTAATTTCTCCATATAAACAAAAACAAAGGTACTTCGTAGGAAACAAAAAAACAAACAAAAAAGGCCCCTACCCCATATAAGCCCCCCAGAACATTTTAATAATGCTAATGCTTCCCTTATATCAAAGAACACCTAATTTTCATTAGGTTTCAAACATGACGAATTTTATAAAAACCTTTAAAGCCCTTTTTGAGATCATCGAATAAAAGGTAAAAATTGGAAAAAAAAAATGTACTAAAGTGCCCCCTCCGTATGACCAATTTTGATGAAATGTTGGCTATCACATCTTTGGCATATACATACATCAAATACCCAGTTTGATCAAAATCGTTAAAACCTTTTTTGAGTAAATAAAAAAACTCGTGAAAATGATACAAAATTTATTAAGTAAAGTCCCCCCTCCATTTGACCAATTTTGATGAAATGTTGGCAATCACATCTTTGGCATATACATACATCAAATACCCAGTTTGATCAAAATCGTTGAAACCGTTTTTGAGATAATAAAAGAAACACGTGAAAATTATACAAAATTTATTAAGTAAAGTCCCCCTCCGGTTGATCAATTTCGATGAAATTTTTACAGTCATATCATGGGCATATAAATAGATCAAATACTCAGTTTAATCAAAATCGTTAGAGCCGTTTTTGGGAAAATCGAAAAAAACTTAAAAGGTTATTAAATAAAGTACCCCCTCCCTTTGAGCAATTTTGAAGAAATTTTTGCTGTCACATCGCGGGCATATACATACACTAAATACCCAATTTCAGGTTCGCACGGTTTATAGTTTTTGAGCTATTCTGTTCACACACACACACACACACACAGACCATTTCGCGGGACTTGGTTATTTGGACTCAGGGGACCCCAAAACGTGTATTTCCGTTGAAAACCGGAAGTCGAAAATTTTCACGATCGCAATACTTCCACTTACTATATATTTCATATAGAATAGAATAGAATAGAAAAATCCTTTATTTACAAAATAGAATAGGTGTTTACAAATTTAATATTTATAATCTATATAACAATCAGTGCTAACAAATTTCAAAAATAAGTTACGCAGGACAAATGCTGACATGGCTTTAGCCGTCTGTCAGGAGTTTGCCACTTTTTAGGTGCATTTAAAAATAATAATAAAATCACTTTAATTTTCAAGTGAAAAAATAAAATTTATATAATTAAAATGAAAATAAAGAAAACTCACTATAACTTCGTACAAGGAAATATACATATATAATATCTACATAAAAGGTATAAAGAAATAATATTTATGTTATTTATTCATATTCTGACAACAATAGCCGTCTATATCTTAATGCTTCTTTAACATATAAATAGATTTCCTTTAATTTATTTTCCTTTAGCATTGTTATTAATTCTTCTTTATTTATTAATATATGACCAAAATATTTTTTCCTTATATAATTGAAAATTGGGCACATTCCGATAAAATGAAATATGTCTTCTATTTCACTTTTGTTACAGATAGTGCAAATGTAACTAATATCTTTTGACCAAGGTTTATAATTTAAGTCTAAAAGTTCTCCTCTTACTCTAAATATTGTATTTATAAAGTCCAAACTATTGAAATCATTTATATAGCTAACTTTACTGTGAACTAATGATTTATACATAGTATGGTGTGTGGATTGTCGAACTGCTGTTAATTGGTTATCTATAAACTGTTGTTTTAGGAGGTGTGTAATTTTGTCAGTTTGTCGACGCCATCTGTCTATTGATATGAAACACTCATCCAATTCAGTATTGAGTCTAGCAGCCATAGCTATCCATTCGGCAAACCACGAACATTTACTAATAACTATTTGCTTAGCAATAATTTTGGGGTATCTGTACTCGGGTAAACTGAATATTTTTAATATATAATTAAAGTGCTGCTTTAGGGTAGAGATAAAGATTGGGTCTAACTGAGTTTCTAAATAAATTTGGTAATTTGGTGTATTTTTCGGGAGTGAAAACAACTTTTTGATAAAGAATTTTAAAACTCTTTCAATTTCTTCAAAATTTAAATAACCCCATACCTCACTTCCGTAACAGAGCGACGCCTTTACCGTCGAGTTAAAAATCCTTAGCTTGGAGGATATAGGGATCATAGAGTTTTTGAAAATCATGCTCCAAATACTGTTGATTGCTTGTTTCGCTTTTTTGCACCTTTCCTTATTATTTAAAGTAAAGCGAAGAGAGGGGGTCAGCACAGTTCCCAGGTAGGTGTAGTTATTCACTACCTCAATACTGTGATTATTATATTGCCATCTTTCTGATCTTCGCAATCTACCGCCCTTTTCTCTAAAAACAATGATTTTAGATTTTGAGAGATTTACAGTCAGATTCCAGAGTTCAGTATATTTCTCTAATTTCTTTATCATTTGTTTTAGTTCGAAGGCACTTTTCGCAACTTATACAATATCATCTGCAAATAATAAAGTTTTTATATAAACATCCCCAATTTTTAACCCTCCCTCCAAAACTTTTTCCAGGTCATTTATATATGCGGAAAATAAAACCGGACTTAGCAGACATCCCTGTTTCACCCCCATGTTGTTGATGAAATATTCTGAAATGCCTCCATTTAGTTTAATAGCTACCCGTGGATTATCATACAATTTTTTTAACATATTTATAAATTTTGAGGAGACACCCATGCTAAAGAGCTTACAGAATAATGCATGTCTATCGATTGTATCGAAAGCCGCCTTAAAATCAACAAAAAAACAATAGACTTTAAATTTCTTTTGTGAGTGGAAATAAAATTTTATCAGATTTACTAAATTAAAAATATTATCGACTGTGCTGTAACCCTTACGAAATCCAGCCTGCCCTTCATAAATAACCCTATTTTCATCGAACCAACTGGAAAGTCTGTTTGCTAACATTCCTGTGAATAGCTTTACAATTGTATCAATAAACGCAATACCTCTATAATTTTCCACAAGATGCTTGTCCCCTTTTTTGTAAAGTGGGAAAATTAATGATCTATTAAAACTTTCAGGTAGGCTCGTTGAGTTCCACAAAGAATTATAGAAATTTAAAACGATTTCAAGGAAACAATCGGGGGCCTCTTTGTAAAATTCATATGGGATGCCGTCGTAGCCTGGTGCTTTATCGCGTTTCACTTTTGTAAGCATTTCTTTTAATTCGGCCAGCTGAAATGTTGCGTCTAGTTTATTATTTTCAAGGTATGGTTCCACAAATAATAATTTATCACTAGTATGTGGAGGATTGTACAACCGGCTAAAATAATAAATCCAGTCAGAAGCATCAATATTTTTACTGACAAAAAAACTACTTTTTTTAAATTTTTTTACTAAACCCCAGAAATCCTTGGAGTCTTTTACATTTTTGAAATCTTTTGCAATATTATTGTAATAATTTCTCTTTCTATTTTCACAAAACTGTTTATAAGTTCGATTTGTGAGTAAGTAAGATTTTTTTACCATAGTATTATTTGTTTTCCTAAATAAGTTAAGTAGCTTGTAGCATTTTATTCTTAATTTCTGACATGTGCTGTCAAACCATGGATTTTTCGAATCAAATTTACGTTTTTTGCTATAATTTGAACCGAGTTCTGCACATTTTTTTATGGATTTTACTATATTATCAAGCTCAGAATGAGGAGTACTCTCAGCCAAATTTTCACAGCGTTCTACTATCTTTTTTTTAAAATGGAAATTATCACTTTTTGTCCAAGGTAATCTCGGAATATTTCATATATAGGTAAGTATATTTCATATATAGGTATGTGAAAGTAATGGATATAGAATGCAACGCCTCAAAGTCTCGTATTATTTCAATAATGCACTTAATCATGCAGATTACATGCCAAATTTTCGCCTATTCAGGCATCTTCAGGGCTACTACAGTTTCACAAGCAAGCTAGAAACAGACTCAGCACGATGAAAAGAGTCTGTTTCTAGCTTGCTTGTGAAACTGTAGTAGCCCTGAAGATGCCTGAATAGGCGAAAATTTGGCATGTAATCTGCATGATTAAGTGTATTATTGTAATAATACGAGACTTTGAGGCCTTGCATTCTATATCTATAATTAAATAGTCTCTTCCTAAAACTTGTTTATTAAAACATAAAAATTTAATTTCATGAATGAGATTGAAAATGTTACTTTATAACTTTTTACAATAATTATTTACAATTTTTTAATTAATATAATTTAAAATTTCTATTTATTTTAGTGGTAATAGGTGTGCAATGATTTTGGTTAACCTGTGTTTTGCTAAAAAAAATAGATTTAATGTTTTCCCCACATCTGAAAAGGCGACACATAATTGTCTAAGAGAAAAACACGAATTTTCCTGTGTAAGGCCGGAAAAAATAGATTTGGCTACTGGCTGCTTACCACCCTAAAAATCGAAAGAAAATGAAGTATTGTAACAATATATCAACTTACACCGCCATCTGTTGGAAATTTATAGAACTTACAAATAATCACACTCCATTGCAGTATAATTAGCATTTAATTTGCAATTAAAGAAATATTGAGGCCAATAATCGAGATAAAAACTATCCTATATTTTAACTTGGACGAAACTACACACACTGAGCCAAATTTTCTTAAGATCGGCTTAGTAGATTTTACATTCGACAAACATACGAGATTTTTCATATATACAAAGGTAATTAATTCAACGCATTATAGCTACTGAATCACAGAAACGTATTTCGATTTCCATCAAAACCAAGACAAGGTTTGCGCCTTATCAATTAGTGCTTTGTGTCAGGTTATAAATAACATTTGTTTTCGATTCGATTCTACCCAAGTACCGACTAGGATTACATCCCGAAGAGATGTCCATAGACAGTCCAGATAGCTACGTAAGACAGACATTCCGTCGAGATGGAGAGTGTCCGGTGGGGTGGACTGAAAGGGGGTGGGAGGGAGTGCTCTGCAGTGAAAGTGGCAGGACTCTACGGGGAGTTCAGTGGTGCTCGGGCTATGGGACTGTAAGTCGTGTGCAGTACAGTCGGTTCAAAGCGATAATATCTTCGTCGGCATGTTAATCATATCTCCTATTATTATGTGAGTAGAATGTACAAATCTATATCTATAAGGCACCTTTATGGGAGTTTTAATTTAATTTAATTATTAAAATTTTAAATGATTCAGGAGTGAATTTATAATATATATAAACATATGTATATTTTTTCAATTACAGTTTAATTATTAGACTCGCACACACGAATAAAACTATTTTTAAAAACACCTATGAGCAATATAACAAAATTAAAAAAAAAAAAAAAATCCTTGAATTTAGAAATATCCTGATATTTTTTTGTATATTTGTGGCTCGAGCGATTTTAGTCAAGTATTTTTGTGACCCTTTATTAAAGTGACTTTTTAAATTTCTTGTTCTACGTTTCGGCATTTAGGTCGATTATCAAGATAACAAAATCTGCGTAAAAAAATATTTTTATTTAAATAGGCTGTCTAAATGTCGCGGGCTCGCGTCCCGCGGTGGCACTAGGATTTTTTAATGGGAGTAAAAAATCCTTGGCTATGCCGCACGGTAGGGCAAACTAGGAAACTAACCCAAAATCCAATGTTGATATAGTCTAGGAATAAAAAACGATTAGTTTCTGTCTTATCAAAATTTTTTTTAATCAGAAATTTTATGTTTTGTCGTGGTTGTAATAATGTCACTTTTTTTATTAAAATATTTTGAGCTTGTTACAGCTCCTTTTATTGATCGTTGTTTTACAGCCTTTATTTGCATATACAGACGTGCCACTTTATAACAGTAGTTATTGTATATACAAAATTATATAAGCGAAAATCTTTCACACAAAATAATTAATTTGAAGCATAATTGTAGTTTGGGGCTTATCCTGGCTTAAGATGACAAAGATTGATCTAGGGCCGGGATGTGTCAGAATATATTCCTCTCATATCTTTTGCCTTTATTTGCCGGTTCGGTAATTATTGTCATTTGTTTGAAAATTTTCGTGGCGCACCGCACAGTGTGGCAAAGAGGAAAAAAAAAACCAAATCCAATGTTCATTTTTGGAGTTAATTTTTATTGTTTTTCATTCATTAATGATCAACAATTAAAAAAACGATTTTTACCTTTCTTATAAAAAAAAAAAAAAAAATTTAAAGCAGAAATTATAAGCTTTGTCCGTGGTTGTAATATTGTCATTTTTTTAATAAAAATGTTTGTTTGTTTGTTGTTGTTTAGAGGCGTAAAACGTTTGAAGTCATCAACGCCTGTAGTTAATAAAAATGTTTTGAGCTTGTTATGACACATTTTATTGATCAATGTTTTACAGCCATTATGTGCATATGTAGACGAACCACTTTATACAGTAACAGTTCAATTAAAACGATTATGTAAGAGAAAATCTTTCACAGAAAATAAATAATTCTAAGCATGATTATAGATAAAGCCGTATCCTAGCTTAAGATGGCAACGATTGATCTATGACCTCTGATTCCTCTGATTTCATCACCTGTTGGATGGTTATTGTTAATTATGTGAAAAATTGTCCTTCCTTAATCGAATAAAACAATTTACATCTCGTTAGGACAAATCTTTCTCGAGATATAGAGTTTTCCCCACTTTTTTCCCGTTTATAACTCCTAATGGGGTCACCTGTGGGTGTTGTGGTTAGCATGGCAACCTACAATACTAAAGATCGCGGGTTCAATTCCAGCGGTGGCCTTAGGATTTTTTAATGGGAGTAAAAAGTCCTTAGCTATGCCGTCCCTCGGATAGGACGTAAAATGGAGGTCCCGAGCCTGTACGATGTCAGGTACTCGTTAAAGATCCCTATCCTAATTATACCTGGATAGGCAAAATTTAGGACTCCCACTGTAGCATCGTCCGATTAGCCTAAGTAGCATAAAAATGGACGTTAAACAAACAAACAAACAAATAACTCCTAAAGAGTTAAAAGGTTAAGTTAAGTTTTTGGAACGAAGTTTGAAAACAAACGATGTTTAGCATTTAGACCGCCAGGAGCCATTACAATAGACGAAATAGGTTTGTTTACACGGTTAGGTTTTTTTTTTATTAATCTTTGGATGAAAATTTTCACTTTTTAACTGATTGAGAATAATCGTCACAAGATTGACTAAATCAACATTAACGCGTTCACGCCGGCGTGTACCACCGGTGGTACACATTGTGCTATTAGACGGTACGTTACAACAATTGTTTAGACCTTAACACTTTGACTTTCGAAAAAGAACACTTGAGAGTCACGCTCTCGTTTTGACAATGTTTAATTATTTGTTTGATTGTTTGTTTTAACGTTATTTTATGCCACTAAGGCTAATCGGACGATGCTACAATGGCAGTCCTAAATTTTGCCTATCCTGGTTTAATTAGGATAGGGATATTTAACGAGTACCTGACATCGTACTGGCTCGGGACCTCCATTTTACGTCCTATCCAACGGACGGCATTGACAAGGATTTTTTACAACCATTAAAAATTCCTAGGGCCACCTCGGGACGCGTACTCGCGACCTTTAGTATTGTATGTTTCTATGCTAACCACTGCACCACAGGTGACCCCAATATTTAATTCTATAACAAGAGAACCGTCACTCGATTTCAAGTGTTTAAGGCAGGCAAAGTGTTTAAGTAATTAAAAACAATTTCCATATAGCTGAAAATTAAAGTGAAATGTTTTAATAAATTAATTAATTTATTAAAAATAATTGTAAATAAATAATGTTATTAAACATTACTTTCTTAAATAACATATTTGTATACTTAAATAATTACTCCTTCGAGGATTTATTAGTATTAAGTTCATTTCAAGCATGAAGGCCAAACCTCCTGTGATTGTATTTCTATACAAAATATAGTATTTTATTTATCTATCTACCTAAATAACACAATTCAACATAATTGTTAAATACATAAGCATAATAATTCCGTATCATAAACATAATTCAAATTAAATTAAATTAATTAAATTAACATTAACTGGTCAGAAGATTCAAAGAGGATGAGACGAATCACCTTGGTCAAAATCACACAAACCTTTCCACGACTGTTGGGTGTTAGGTAGTATTTTATTGTTTATTTTATTATTGTTGGATTGTCAATAGTGCATAATTTGCCCTTGAATAACTCCCGTCCGATAAATCATTAAGGTAAGCCGCCAATGGGCAAGGAGCGTGAATTACAATCCCGACAACGAGCGCTTGTTGTTAGATGGCTCATCCTGAACTACTCAGGTAGCTATATAGCCTCCTCACACTCAACAAATCATCACATTTACATAGCTATCACTACATTACATTGATGACTACATTAACATAGCTAGAATTGGTTAGAGCTGTAGTTGTTAAGTTATCGGGAAGACTTATGCAAGCTTGTAAGTGGCTAATGAAGCTGAGGAATGGAAACAAGCTGTGATTGTTTCGCGGGTTGAATTTAAATTTGCCACAAGATCCGGGATGGTGATCGTGTACCCGGGTTGTGCAACCGGGGTCTGCTTAGTCGCTTTCTCCAAATGCACTCGTTAATAATATTGACCAAAAACAATATTGACTTCCGGTTACATGTCAAGTTCTCCAATTTTTTCTTAATAAAACAAATTATTCCTTCGAAAAAAAAATCATTTGGTGCGTGCGCGCAACAACTAACTTTCACTTACCAACTTACTTAGATTAAAAATTGATGTGTTTTGTTAATTGTCACTTCTCAAAGTCACGCATTTTTTTTACATTCATTTCTTATATTATTAAAAATAATTTATTTTTGAAGTGAAAAGATTTGGCTCCGCCGGGAATCGAACCCAGGTCTTCCGCGTGACATGCGCTGTATGCTATCGATTACACCACGGAGTCGCTTCCAAACGGTGCCAAATCCTTCCTCTTCACTGACACCTCTCCCACGATCTCGCAAGTTTTGCGAGTATATACGGGAGATGGACAATTTTTGTCCAATTTGGGGCATCTCTTGACGTTCGTCAATTTTTAAACTATTTTACATTAATTTAACCATCATTGTGGGCAAACACCTATTTTTTAAATTATATTAAATAATTTATTTTAAGCAATTAATGAATAAATTATTTAAAATAATTTAAAAAATAGGTGGTTGCCCACAATGATGGTTAAATTAATATAAATTAATTTAAAAATTATTTTATAACGGAGCCAAATCTTTTCTCTTTAAAAATAAATTATTTAAAATAATTTAAAAAATAGGTGGTTGCCCACAATGATGGTTAAATTAATATACAATTTCTTATTTTATTTTTATTGGTTGTATAAATAAAAAACACTAATTTTTTTTATTATTAAACAAAAGTTTTTACATGTGATAATTCGGCAATGCAAGTATAATATTCCAATTCGTCTGATTTTAAAATTATCTATGTAGTTGTTGAAAAGTTCATTTAGTTACCGTGAAACAAATAATTTACATTAAATGAACAGAACGGGTTTAATTATGAACAATGGTATGACATTAAAGGCGTACTCCGCAGGACTTTGTTTTCATATTTCATATTTAGCCATTTCTTATTTTTACGCGTAACCAGAGACAGGTAATTTCTCCATAATAACAAAAACAAAGGTACTTTATAGAAAAACAAAACAGGCCCCTTCCCCATTTAAGCCCCCTCATAACATGTTAATAATGATGAAGCTTACCTGGCATTAAAGAATGCTTGATTCTCATTAAACATGACGAGTTTAATCAAAATTGTTAAAGCTATTTTTGAGAAAATGGAAAAAAACGTAAAAATGGGAAAAAAAGTTATGAAATAATGTGCCCCCTCCGTTTGACCAATTTTGATGAAATGTTGGCTATCACATCTTTGGCATATACATTCATCAAATAACCATTATGATCAAAATCGTTAAAGCTGTTTTTGAGTAAATAAAAAAACACGTGAAAATGAGACAAAATGTATTAAGTAAAGTCCCCCCTCCGATTGATCAATTTTGATGAAATGTTGGCTATCACATCTTTGGCATAAACATATATCAAATACCTAGTTATATCAAAATCGTTAAAGCCATTTTTGAGAAAATCGAAAAATAAAAAAACATAAAAAGTTATTGAATAAAGTACCCCCTCCGTTTGATCAATTTTGATAAAATATTTGGTATCACATCGCGGGCATATCCATACACTAAATACCCAATTTCAGGTTCGCACGGATAATAGTTTTTGAGCTAGTCTGTTCACACACAGACCATTTCGCGGGACTTGGTTTGGAGTCCTTGGAGTCAGGGGACCCCAAAACGTGTATTTCCGTTGAGAACCGGAAGTCGAAATTTTTCGCGATCGCAATACTATCCCTTACTATATATAGTTAAAAATATCTTAATATACTAGCATGTAGCATAATTAATACTACCTGTATTAAATAATGAGTAATAAAAAAACAACTTATTCAAATATTATTTATTATTCAATTCCAAGAGCCAATATGTCTCATTCTCACTTAAGCATGACTCTTGCCCACAGGTATTTTTTAACAATAATCCCATAGCCAACTCAGATTCAGTACGCTATCTCGGCCTTTACATGCACAAACGACTGACTTGAAAAGACCATGTTAGACGCAAAATAATAGAAATAAACCAGCAATATGGACTTCTTTCAAGACTTATTATTAACAAATTAACCGCTTACTAAGTACTAATAAAACCACTTTAGACTTACCGTATTGAACTATGGGGAACATCCAAAAAATCAAATATACGACTCATACAGTCATCCCAATCAAAAATACTAAGAAGATTGTATGCGTCCCCTTTTATGTATCTAATGAGACCTTACAAACTGACCTTGATATTCCTTACGTCGAAGTAACAGCCATAGGTTTCTACCGTAACTTTCATGGCAGACTTACTCTAAATTCCTTCCCACTAACTCCAACTCTACACACTCCCCCCAAGAAGACTTTTGTGGCGTTGGCCATGAGATTTTCTCTATTAAACAGTTATAAATATAAATTTCTTTTACATTCATCCTTTCACTTGTTTTTGCTTCTATATATTATATTTCCGATTGTCTGTTAGTTCGATTTGTTATTTTTTTTTCGATCTTGTCCTGTCGGCATATCTGCTTATTACGTAGATAGGAGCGTAGTAGATAGCAACTTTAATAAATATGTCATACGTTATGCACATCTAAATAAGAATAATTATAACTAGCCGAACCCACGATCTGTTTTGAGCTGAATAAAAAAACTACATATTTGCAAAAAAATAAATAAATGACACGACTTTGTTTAATTTTGATAGATGTAGAAAACGAGTATTTTCTCTTCGACTTTCCATTTTTTTACCTTCACGATAAAAAAAAAAAAAAAAGGATGGTTCTTTATGCCCGAAAAACGCCCAATGCCGGATGGGAAATATTCTGCCCAATGGCAAGTTAAGCACTTTCCGGACAACTTTCTTAATTTTTCTTTTCTAATGAACGATTTCCGGAATATCAAGTACAGTTTAAAACAAGAATTAGCCACTTCGGTCGGTTTAGCGATTCTTAGGTGATCCAACCACCAACAAATTATTACTGTAAAAATGTATTGTGAATTTTTCGACGTTTTTATACTTTTTATTTTATATTTTATACTTTCGACGTTTAACTGGGCAGAGATGAATCCAATGAATCGAAGATCATAAAAATTGTGCCAACCATTGTAAATCGTATTTTTAAAAAATTTAATGGCATAACTTACTTTATCAAATTCCATTCCGAGCAACCTTTAGATCAAGCAAATATTATATTAAAAAATATAAAATATTTTTTTTTAATACGAATTTTATTTAACTGATAAGGCCTATTATTTTAATTCATAGTGTAACGTGAAATAAAACACAAAAGATTTGGTTAAAAATAAATTAATAAATAAATTATAAATAAATAAATTTTTTACCAAACAGTTATAAATTTGGCGTAAAGTTCTATTTAAAATTCCGTTGGTATTTAGATTAGCTGAAACGTTTTTGTCATTATTAGTGAATTATGATTTGACTTTCAATAATCATTGTTTAACCCACCTAAGTGTTATAATATTATGTTATTAATGATTACTTAGTTGATGTTGATTAATGAATAATTAGTTGTTAATTTTGATTAGAAATATAACATTCTGCAGTGATTATAATATTATTCTTACAAAAAAATATTTTTTTTCCTCGATTGGATAAATAAGAAATTATATTATTACATCAGAGAGGAGAAAACTGTTGTGTCAGTAACTGAATGCTAATTATTGAGCAATATTTAGTGGTCAATAGTGCCTAGATATAGCAGGGAAAGCTATTTGCGATATTTGTTTTTGTTAGTTTGCAAATTATCTTTATGCAGATCGGTATGCTTTTACAGTTTAATTTATATTCACATATCTTATAATATATATAAAAATCTCGTCTCACGATGTTTGTCGGGGGTAAAATCAGAAACTACTTAACCGATCTTTATAAAATTTGGCTCATTGTGTGTAGTTTTGTCCAACTTAAAAGATAGGATAGTTCTTATCTCGATTATTGACCTCAATATATCTTTTATTGCAAATGAAATGCTTATTATACTACAATTGAGTGTGATTATTAGCATGTTAGTACTTATATTATTAGTACTTAGATGTAAGTTGATTTATTGACACAACACTTCATTTTCTTTCGATATTTAGGATGGGTAAGTATCCAGTACCCAAATCTATTTTTTCCTGCTCGGACTTGGACAATCAGTGTTTTTCTCTTAGACAATTATATTTCGCCTTTTCACAGGGAAAACATCGAATCTATTTGTTTTAGCAAAAGACAGGCTAACCAAAATCATTGTGCGCCTATTAGCACTACAATAAATAGAAATTGCAAATTCTACTAAAAAAAAAAAAAAAAAAAAAGTAAGTTATAAATCAACGTTATCTATCTTATTCATAACATTAAATTTTTATGTTTTGATAAGTAGAACCGTAAGCTCGCTTTTCATAACCTACTGATACGATATCTCATATAATCATGTGCTATATTTTGAATTTAATCAATATGTATTATGGCAATAGATTAATTTGATTGATACATTTTTGCTACCTGTCTATCGTGATTGCACTAAACTCTATTCGAATTATATTCTTTATTAGTTCCTTAAACACGTGTGTTATTTATTTTTTATTTTTTTTATGTCATATCTTGCCTCTGCTGAAATAATCCAGTAAGTGCTAAATGAATGGATCATTAATACTTACTATAGTCAAATATGAGATGTAAAAAATAAAAACTTTAACCCATCTAAATTATTTACCAAACAATTTTAAATTTGGCGTAAAGTTCTATTTTGAATCCCGTTGGTTTTTTAGATTAGCTTAAACGTTTTTATCTTTATCAGTGAATTTCGATTTGTCTGTATTAAAAAGAATAGAATATAATTAATTGAATGCATTATAGATACTAAGCCACAGCAACGCGTGGCCTGGTCTGCTAGTAAATTTATAAGTTTCTTGGTTTAACGTCACTTTATGCCACTAATGCTAATCGGACGATGCTACCGTCGGAGTCCTATATTTTGCCTATCCAGGTATAATTAGGATAGGGATCTTTAACGAGTACCTGACCGTCGTACAGGCTTGGATGACAACCATTTTACGCCCTATTCGAGGGACGGCATAGACAAGGATTTTTTACTCCCATTAAAAAATTCGATGGTCACCTCGGGACGCGAACCTGTGACCTTTAGAATTGTAGGTCGCCATGCTATCCACTATACTTCAGCTGACCCCTCGTCAAATTTATATGTTTTAATTTTTAGCCCCGAAACAAAAACCTCAATTAGTTTCTCATTAACCCTTCACAAGGCACCGTGGTGGAAGGTAATGAGCCAGACTCCTTGGCCACGTGGCATGAACGTGCAGAAAGACGTGAGCTAGCAACGTGTAACTATTCGGAAGTGTTCTTTGCCCCTACGTGACCACTGCCGCCACGTTCTTCGTTCATTTGTATGGACACGTTACGTCCCTCGGCGGTTACAATAACTGACTACTTACCAAACTGTTATGGAAATGGTAACAGGTGTAAGCTGGCGAGGAAGACATTTTAATACCTCTGACTGGATAATTGCCACTTTTACTTTTGCTCATCCAAAGGCTTTCTTTGAAATCTCTTTTACTTTCCCCACCTCAGTATATTTATCAGTTCATACTAGCTGGTAATAAGAAGTGCGTGTTGAAATTTAAATCTTTAAAAGCAGACACTTCACTCAATTTATTCGATTTTTAATGAGATTCTTCCATTTGAATGCAGAAACTGTTGCTAACAGCGGAATTTTTTTTTTTTTAGAATCGGACTACGAGGTCCGATACCGGCCCTGAGTAATAAAACAAGACTACTGGACGGCCTCATCATTCTGCGTCCGATAATATTGCAACGACTAACTTTATGGTTATTTTTGATTTTCATTTTATATTATGTAGTTCTATTTAATTTCTTTTACATTCTTTAATTGTTGCATAAATATGAGAAAGAAAACTATTTTTTTTAATACTTCTTACTAAGCCTGTAATTATTAATAAAACTTACTGCTATTTGCGTTATTTATTTTATTTAAATTCATTTATTTAAAAAGAATTTTTTTTTTACCATAGATTGAGTGGTTGTAAAGCAGTAAAGGACTCCAAAAAGTCGTTTTAACATTGCAAACATTATCGATATGGATGGTAATTCAAAATTCCAGCGGTTAAATGCTGTTTTGATAAAGTATGGCGTAAATCCTGTATCGGACCCCGGCGGCCTTTACTGCACCTATTATGTCTAGTTCCAATCATTACCAAGAAATAACCCCCTTGAGACGCTCATTTAATTCACTTTTCAGTCAAAAGATGACGCTTCCTTCAGAGCATTCCCATCGGACTCCGACGCATTCCTATCGTCTGTGGCTCATCCCAGCAGTCGGACCCCTGGGACCGATACCGTTCAGTTCAGGATACCCCTAAAATACGCCGCCGCACCTAACGTGTTTAGTAAAATAACAATAATGAAAACACATGTGAAAGGGGGTAACCTATGGTGTAGTGGTTAGCATAGCGACCCATAATACTAAAGGTCGCGGGTTCGCGTCCGGCGGTGGTCCTAGGATTTTTTAAAGGGAATAAAAATTCCTTGGCTATGCCGTCACTCGGACAGGCCTGAAAAAGTAATCGATGTCCGTTTCTGGGAAGGCATTAGAGACAAAAACTCCGTTTCGATTTACTGCTAGCCGTAGTTACCCCTTAAGATGCTTTTACACTCTACGGACTCTACCTTCGAACACCACTCTCGAACAACCTTCGTGAAGCCGTCGACTGTTCGGGTGTTCTAGGTACTTCATCTGTTCGCCTGGGTTCAGGGGTAGCGCTAATGTCACTTTTGATTTGGGTTTTTCCTAAGTGACAGGAGTTGTTTGTGATACTAGTGTAATTTGTGAAAAGTTGTAATTTGTCTCCTATTTTTTACTTTCACTTACCTATATATGAAATATATAGTAAGTGGAAGTATTGCGATCGTGAAAAATTTCGACTTCCGGTTTTCAACGGAAATACACGTTTTGGGGTCCCCTGAGTCCAATTAACCAAGTCCCTCGAAATGGTCTGTGTGTGTGTGTGTGTGTGTGTGTGTGTGTGTGTGTGTGTGTGTGTGTGTGTGTGTGTGTGTGTGTGTGTGTGTGTGTGTGTGTGTGAACAGACTAGCTCAAAAACTATAAACCGTGCGAACCTGAAATTGGGTATTTAGTGTATTTATATGCCCGCGATGTGACAGCAAAAATTTCATCAAAATTGCTCAAAGGGAGGGGGTACTTTACTTAATAAATTTTGTCCCACTTTTATGTGTTTTTTTTTCATTTACCCAAAAACGGCTTTTTTGATTTCGATCAAACTTGGTATTCAGTATATGTATGTGCCCGCGATGTGACAGTAAAAATTTCATCAAAATTGATCAATTGGAGGGGGCACTTTACTGAATACATGTAGTCTCATTTTCACGTGTTTTTTTATTTACTCAAAAATGGTTTTCACGATTTTGATCAAACTGAGTATTTGATGTATTAATATGCCCGAGATATGGCTGTAAAAATTTCATCAACATAGATCAAATGGAGGGGGTACTTTACTTAATAAATTTTGTATCATTTTCACATGTGTTTTCAATTACTCATAAAAGGAAAAAATAACAAATGAATGTGGAAAGATTTGTGACTTTGTGAAGTGGCAATTAACAAAACACGTCAATGTCTAATCTAAATAAGTTGGTAAGTGAAAGTTGTGTGTTGCGCGCACGCACCAGATTTTTTATTTATCAGATAATATAAAATATATTGATAATGGAGATTTTTTCTTTATCATAAGCTAACTTTGGGTGCGTCAGCCATATTGGTTCGCTTGACGTCACGTGAAGAATAAGTGGCTGTTCGCTTCACGTCGGTACGGGAAGGTTCGAAGGAGAACCTGTTCGAAGGTGAGGTTTGTAGAGTGTAAAGGCACCTTTAATAATTCCCTTTCATACCATATTTAACAAAAAAACTGTTCGTTTTTCGTGGGTACGGCAAGTTTCGGGGCGTTATTTGTTCGGGGCTGAAACTGGCAGAATGTAAAGGCATCTTTTTAGTTACGAAATTGAAATAATAACAATCAAAAAATAAAATGAATTATTATAATTTATCTTTTTAGATTTCTTTTGTTCCATTGTTGGCCGTTGATTCTCATCTGCTGTGCCTCTACAATCTGACACTATCGCCAATCGCTGCAGTTTCTCCGACCTTTCATTATGTCTCAATAACGGCATCGTAAACCGTTGTATTTACAAATAGGCAAAATATACAATAAAATTTATAAAATACAATAAAATTTATAATTGCAAAATATTACAATTCACAATTAATATATACTGTAGTGTTAATAGGTGCACAATGATTTTGCTTAAGCCGTCTATTGCTAAAACAAGTATTTTCGATCTTTTCCCCACACGTGGGAAGGCGACACATAATGGCCCATGGAAAAACGCGGATTTTCCTAGTCGCCAAATAAATTAATAAACCAAGTCGGAAAAAAAAATTTATGCTAAATATCGAAAGAAAATGAAGTGTTGTATGAATGTATAAACTTACACCGCCATCTGTTTGAAATTTATAGAACTTACAAATAATCACACTCAACTGTAGTATAATAAGTATTTAATTTGCAATAAAAGAAATTATGAAGTCAATAATCGAGATAAAAAACTCTCCTATCTTTTAAGTTGGAAAAAACTACACCAAATGAACCAAATTTTATAAAGCCCGGTTAATTAGTTTCTGTATTTACCGCCGACAAAAAAAAACAAGGTTATGAAACAAGTCTAGAACTGTTCTAAACCATATTTTTTGTGTTTTGTTTCACGTTACAATACATTATTTAAGAACAGATAATTGTTTGCTTGTTTTTTCTCTCGAATTCCACAGATTTCAGTTTTCTATATTTTGTCAATGGGGAAACCGCGTCCTTGTCATAGTTTCGGGTATTTGTAATTGGGATGTCGTATCTCTTAAATAGTTCTGGTTTCAATTTTACTTGTGTTTATTGGTAGTAATTCAATTGTTTTTTAAGTATTATAAACATAATTTAATTGAAACAAAAATGATGTATTAAGAATAGAAATATTAATCAAGCCGTGAGACACTCTCAATATGAGCTTTCTCATATAAAAATTAATTACTATCCCCCGGGTGATGGGATTAATATATTTTTTATTCCCACTAATAAAGAAAATCTCATTCTCATTAATAAAAAATCTGGTGCGTGCGCGCAACACACAACTTTCACTTACCAACTTACTTAGATTAGAAATTGACGTATTTTTTTAATTGCCATTTCTCAGAGTCACATATTTTTCCACATTCGTTTATTATTTCTGTTTTTATTTGCGCTCTATAGTAAACTATTTTTTTTTTTTTATTATTAAATAAAAGTTTTTACTTGTGATAACTCGGCAATGCAAGCATAATACTGTACATGTTTACTTGATTTTTTTCATATTTTATATTTAGCTCTATAGGTGCAGTCCTAATCTTATTTTTAGGCGAAACGAGAGACAGTAAATTTCTCCATATACATAAAATCAATAGTACTTTATTGGAAAACAAAAAAGGCCCCTTCCCCATTTTAGCCCCCTCAGAACATTTTAATAATGATAAATCTCACCGGATATTAAAGAAGACTTGATTTTGATAAAACATTATGATTTTAATCAAAATCATTAAAGTCGTTTTTGAGATGTTCGAGAAAAAGGTGAAAATTGGAAAAAAAGTTATGAAACAAAAGCACCCTTGGTTTGACCAATGTTTGTGAAATTTTGGCTGTCACATAGTGAGCATATAAATACACCATATATCCAGTCTGATTAAAATCATTACAGCCGTTGTTGAGTAAATAAAAAAAAACACGCGAACATAAGAACAAGTTTATTAAATAAAGTACTTCCTCCGTTTCACCAATTTTGATGAAATTTCGGCTGTCGCTTCGCGGGCATATACATACATCAAATACCAAGTTTGATCAAAATCATTAAAGCCGTTTTTGAGTAAATAAAAAAAACACGTGAAATTGAGACAAAATTTTTTAAGTAAAGTGCCCCCTCCAATTGATCAATTTTGATGAATTTTTTACTGTCGCATCGCGGGCATATACATACACCAAATACCGAGTTTAATTAAAATCGTTAGAGCCGTTTTTGAGAAAATCGAAAAAAAACCTAAAAACTGGACAAAATTCTTTAAGTAAAGTACCGCCTCCGTTTGACTAGTTTTGGTAAAATTTTTGCTGTCACATCGTGGGCATATACAAACACCAAATACCTACCCAATTTCAGGTTCGTACGGTTTATAGTTTTTGAGCTAGTCTGTTCACACAAACACACACACACACACACACACAGACCATTTCGAGGGACTTGGTTAATTGGACTCAGGGGACCCCAAAACGTGTATTTCCGTTGAAAACCGGAAGTCGAAATTTTTCACGATCGCAATACTTCCACTTACTATATATTTCATATATAGGTAAGTGAAAGAAAAAAAGAATTATTCGATTAACTAAAATTTGGTGAGGAGTTATTGATTTTTGATCACTTTTTGAATTACAAAATGTTCCCACTGTGTGGAGGTTCGGATCTAATCTGGTACTTTAATTTTCGTGGCGGACCCATTGAACAAATCTGGCCCTTCCAACCTAGACAGACCTGGTTAGAACAGGTGGGGTTCTAATTCTAGAATAATCTCTCCCCTCCCCCCCTCTATTCCATACACATGACAAGGTTGACATGTTGTAGACACTTTGAATACCATAATAACCAGTAATATAGAAAGAAAATTATTAAAGACGAGAGAATCATTTTTTGCAACCTTTAAAATATTCTTGGCTATGCTGTCCCTCGGATAGAACGTAAAATGGAGGTCCCGAGCCTATACGATGTCAGGTATTCGTTAAAGATCTCTATCCTAATTATGCCTGGATTGGAAAAATTTAAGATATGTATCCCACTGTATTAGCCTTAGTGGCATAAAGTGACGTTAAAAAAAAAATCTGGTGCGTGCACGCAACACACAACTTTCACTTACCAACTTACTTAGATTAGAAATTAATGTGTTTTGTTAATTGCCACTTCTCAAAGTTATACATTTTTCCACATTCATTTCTTATTTTTGTTTTCATTTGCTAAAAAAAACAAAAAAAACACTAATTTCTTTTATTATTAAATAAAAGTTTTTACTTGTGATAATTAGGCAATGCAAGCATAATACTCCAAGTCGTCTGATTTTATAATTCTCTATGTAATTGTTGAATATTTCATTTAGTTCCGATGAAACAAATAATTTTCATTAAATGAACAGAACATCTTTAATTATAACGCATTAGTTTGTCATTAAAGGCGTACGGCGCATGCGTGAGCTCAAGGTGTTTTATGAGTTGACGGAATATTTTTCTTTTTTTCTCCTGTATATGTTCACATGATTTTTTTCATATATCATATTTAGCCATTTCTTATTTTTTGGCGTGATGAGAGACAGTTAATTTCTCAATATAAACTAAAACAAAGGTACTTATAGTTTAACAAAAAAGGCCCCTTCCCCATTTAAGCCCCCTCAGAAAATTTTAATACTGATAAAACTTACCTGATATAATTGAACACCTAATTTTCATTAAACATGACGACTTTAATCAAAATCATTAAAGCCGTTTTTGAGATAATCGAAAAAAGGTAAAAATTGGAAAAAAGTTATGAAATAAAGTGCCCCCTTCATTTGACCAATTTTGATGGAATATTAGCTGTCACATCTTTGGCATATACATACGTCAAATACCCAGTTTGATCAAAATCTTTAAAGCCGTTTTTGAGTAAATAAAAAAAACACATGAAAATGATACAAAATTTATTAAGTAAAGTCCCCCGTCCGGTTGATCAATTTTGATGAAATTTTTACACTCATATCTCGGGAATATTAATACATCAAATACTTATTTTAGTCAAAATCGTTAAAGCCGTTTTTGAGAAAATCGAAAAAAACGTAAAAAGGTATCAAATAAAGTACCCACACCATTTGACCAATTTTGATGAAATGTTTGCTGTCACATCGCGGGCATATACATACACTAAATACCCAATTTCAGGTTCGCACGGTTAATAGTTTTTGAGCTAGTCTGTTCACAAACACACACACACACACACACACACAGACCATTTCGCGGGACTTGGTTATTTCGACTCAGGGGACCCCAAAACGTGTATTTTCGTTGAAAACCGGAAGTCGAAATTTTTCACGATCGCAATACTTCCACTTACTATATATTTCATATATGGGACATTCTTTTACAAACCGAACAGATTTGGACAAAAATTGACCGACACATTTTAGATTTAACTGAAACTTTTTTTACGGGTTCTATATCGAAAAAAAGAGATATGTGTAAGAGGATTTTTTTTTATTTTCGATATTTTGAAAAATAAACAAGATCGAAAATTCGTGAATTTGATGATTTATCGGTAATAGCCTATTTTTCAAAAATTCATAACTCCCGTTCTGTTTAAGCTAAAAAATCTAATTTTTTTTTATTTTGAAGGTAAGAAGACAAACTTTAAGAAAAAAATACTTTCAAAAGAGATTGTTGAAAAAATTGTCAAATTGTTATTAACAATTTCAATGTTTAAATCGGTTTTTAACAGTGGCCCCACCCATGAATCAACTTTTTACTATTTTTATCGTATTCTGCGTCAAATTTTCTATCGAAAACGCTTTTAAAAACGATCGTTTTTTTTTTAGCTTAAACAGAACCGGAGTTATCAATTTTCGAAAAATAGGCTATTGCCGATAAATCATCAAATTCACGAATTTTCGATCTTGTTTATTTTTCAAAATATCGAAAATAAAAAAAAATCCTCTTACACGTATCTCTTTTTTTTCGATATAGAACCCGTAAAAAAAGTTTCAGTTGAATCTAAAATGTGTCGGTCAGAAAGGTGTTCGCTTTGTAAAAGAACGTCCCATATATGCTAAGTGAAAGTATAAACAAACAAATACTTATTAAAAGTAAAATTGAACAATTACAGACTAAACGTACCTATCGAAGATCACACTGTACATTCCTCAACAATTATGAACGTTGCCTAGCTAGTACCCTGCTTGTTGAGCAATGAATCTCGAAATGAGTTGTTGATCCCAGTTCACTGTCCCCAATGCTAATATTAATGAGCTGTGTCTCCTGACGACAAGGCGTTAGCTTGTCATTTCCTCAATTGATTACCCTTGATGATTCTCCCATCTTAATACTTTTCTTTCTATATTATTAGTTATTATGGTACTCAAAGTGTCTTCAATATGTTGTACCTTGTATACCTTGCTATGTTCATGGAATACACGGGGAGAAGGGGAGAGGGTATTCTAGAAGTAGAACCCACCTGTTCTAACCAGGTCTAGGTTGGAAGGTCCAGATTTGTTCCATGGGTCCGCCACGAAAATTAGAGTACCAAGGTAGATTCGAGCCGCCATACATTGGGAACATTTTGTGATTCAAAAAGTGATCAAAAATCAATATCTCCTGACCAAACCAAGTTAATCGAATAATTCTTTTTTTTTATTAATGAAAATGAGATTTTCTTTATTAGTGAGAATAAAAATTATATAAATCCCATCACTCTGGGTCACAGTGGAGCGAGTGATAGGGTAGGCCAGACATTCATTAATATCTCCGTTTCTACTGGTCCTAGAATATTACCTCTGTTGCCATTTTAAAGAAAATCGAATACTCTATAGAACTACACGATCAGCAATTTCACCAGTTGCGATATACCGGTAGGACGACTTTTAAATAAGTACACACATATTATAAAACATGGTTCCAAAGATATATTTGCAGCATTCCATTTAAGTTGAAAATTATAGCACCATTTTCTCAATTTCTCCCTCAAACTGTTTTTCGCACTATTTGTTATTGCAGAACCAAGTAAGTCAGTCCATTTTTCCAAAGCCGTGTAAAAATCCTTAAAATTAATATTGTATTAACCAATGCAATAATATGGCTAAAAATCAATCTGCTCAATTGAAAAGAGTTTATTTGGTACTATCAATACAATCAAAATCCCAAATTAAAAGTTTCATTTTTTTCCCAAATGTCCAACATTACTGTAGGATCGCCTCACTGTGTGTGTGTTTGTAATTAATTTTAATATGAAAAAGCTCATACTGAGACTGTTTCACGGCTTGATTAATATTTCTATTCTTAAAACATCAATATTAATTCAATTATTATAGTTTTTGTTTAAATTAAATTTTGTTTATAATATTTAAAAAACATTTGAATTACAACAAATAAACTCAAGTAAAATAAAAAACAGAACTATTTAAGAGATAGGACATTCCAACTAGCACGGACCCGTATACTGTTAGGTATTTGGAAATACCCGAAACTATGACAAGGACGCCGTTTCCCCATTGACAAAATATAGAAAACTGAAATCTGTGGAATTCGAGAGAAAAAACAAGCAAACGATTATCTGTTCTTAAATAATATATTGTAACGTGAAACAAAACTCAGAACATATGGTTTAGAATAGTTTTAGACTTGTTGGAACAAACTGTCTGCACCAGATTCTTCGAGGTCCGTTCTCTGAAGTCTAAATATAAGGAGCGCTGGACTGGAGAGTTAGTCTTGTTCTGAAGCTTAAGTCATTTGGTTACAGTTTGATAATTTTTGTAACCTGTTTAAATATTTGTTTGTTTATATTAACGTCACTTAATGCCACTAAGGCTAATCGGACGATGCTACAGTGGGAGTCTTAAATTTTGGCTACCTAGGTATAATCAGGATAGGGATCTTTAACGAGTACCTGACATCGTACCGTCTTGGGGCCTCCATTTTAAGTCCTATCCTTAAAGTTTAATAAATTGTTTCATCCGATTTATATTTGGGATCCCAAGAGACGTCTCCATATCGCCTTATTACGAAAAGATAAAGGTTATATCCTTCCTACCGCCGTAAGTATTCCCTAGCCTCCCTCCTTTTCCAAATTATTTGTTCCCGTCGTCCCTCATATATCTCTGAACTTCTTCAGTTCAAATCCTCTGTCCATTCCCGCAATACCCGCTCTAGGTCCTCAGATCTATATACACCGGCCCACCAAACGTCAGCTTTTGATAGATCTTTCATTATTAGGTCCTCATCCCTATGGAATTCTATTCCTCCTTTCATCCGTAATTCCAATACCCTCTCCACCTTTAAATCCCGCCTATATCATCACCTTTTAAAGCGTTAGAAGCTCTTATTTCATTTTTTTAATATATATATTTTTTTTTACTTTCACTTACTTATATATGAAATATATAGTAAGTGGAAGTATTGCGATCGTGAAAAATTTTGACTTCCGGTTTTCAACGGAAATACACGTTTTGGGGTCCCCTGAGTCGAAATGACCAAGTCCCGCGAAATGGTCTGTGTGTGTGTGTGTCTGTGTGTCTGTGTGTCTGTGTGTGTGTGTGTGAACAGACTAGCTCAAAAACTATAAACCGTGCGATCCTGAAATTGGGTATTTAGTGTAAGTATATGCCCGCGATGTGACAGCATAAATTTCATCAAAATTACTTAAAGGGAGGGGGTAATTTACTTAATAACTTTTTAGGTTTTTTTTCGATTTTCTCAAAAACGGCTCTAACGATTTTGATGAAACTGAGTATTTGATCTATGTATATGCCCGAGATATGACTGTAAAAATTTCATCAAAATTGATTAACCGGAGGGGGGACTTTACTTAATAATGTTGTAACATTTTCACGTGTTTTTTTTTTTTATTTACTCTAAATCGGCTTTAAAGATTTTGATCAAACTCGGTATTTGATGTATGTATATGCCAAATATGTGATAGCCAACATTTCATCAAAATTGATTAACCGGAGGGGGGACTTTACTTAGTAAATTTTGTATCATTTTCACGTGTTTTTTTTATTTACTCTAAATCGGCTTTAACGATTTTGATCAAATTGGGTATTTGATGTATGCATAAGCCAAAGATGTGATAGCCAACATTTCACCAAAATTGACCAACCGGAGGGGGGGACTTTACTTAATAAATTTTGTATCATTTTCACGTGTTTATTTTTTTTATTCAAAAACGGCTTTAACAATTTTGATCAAACTGGGTATTTGATGTATTTATATGACAAAGATGTGATAGCTAACATTTCATCAAAATTGGTCTAACGAAGGGGACCACAACAACGCATTAATTTCTAATCTAAGTAAGTTGGTAAATTAAAGTTGTGTGTTGAGCGCACGCACCAGATTTTTTCTTTTGTTTTTTTTTTTAGAAAATATAAATACTATTTAACCAAACTGTAAATAAGTGTGTACATATGTATATATTATAAGATACAGAAACTAGCTTCTTATCAATCGATTGAATATTTAATGTGTATTCTTTTTATTTTTATTTATTTAAACTAGAGGTTTCCGAATTATTTTTATCAATTCAATTTGTTATTTAAACTTTAAGGCTCTAAAGCCCTCTCTGTATTTTATTTAATTTTGTTCTTAATGGACACGTCCCAGAACAAATAAATAAAGAATTTATTATTATTATTATCCGAGGGACGGCATAGACAAGGATATTTTACTCCCATTAAAAGATCCTAGGGCCACCTCGGGACACGAACTCGCGAAATTTAGTATTGCAGGTTTCTATGCTAACCACTACACCACAGTTGACTCCTTATTCTAATCTGTAAATAATAAGATTGGATTAAAAACTTTAAATAAGAGAAAGTGACAGACTGACAGAAAATTTATAATCCTTCCCTATTTCACAGTCCATTTTACGTCCTATCCAAGGGACGAAGTAGCATATAGAAGTGTAATGACATTTATAACCCGCCTTTTTCTCCCTTGATAAATAATAACCATGTCGCAAGATGCATGGTCACTTTTCGAAGGCAGCTCAACTCTTGGCTGACAAATGAAAGTGGTCGTTGATGATTTTTTTTTTCGGATGGAAGAGAGAGAAAGAGAATAATTAATATCTCTGGGAGTTATATAAGTCGGTTGCAGATTGACAGTGGTAATTGCCATACAATCGGTCTATAGTCTGTCACAATAGGCAGGCTATTGTGAGCACCTCTTGTCGCAACATCACAAACATCTAGTGTTGGCCCAAATAACCTCCGTCTCGCTCATTCTTTTCTCCATCTTCAAAATAATTGCTTTCTTATTGATTGTCTCCCTCCATACTTCGTCTCTTGTTCATTTAGAGTTTTGATTCACTTTCGAAATTTCACTACAACCATGGTTTAGGGTACCCCCATTACATTAGGAGTTTGAGGCAGGCATAGTGGGCATAGGAGGGCACGACCCATAGTGGGAAAGTTTTGTGATTTAGCTGCCAAAAAAATAAAACTCATGACCAAATAACGTAAATCGATAACAAAGATGCAATCATGAGAAAAAGAATGAATTTATTAAGAGACGGGGGAAGGGATGGTAGTGACCTCCTTCAAATATTTTGGCTATTTTTATCTTTTTTTTTGTAGTTTTAAAGGAATAATGTAATAACATATTTACTAAACCCTAAACTTTTGAGGGTGAAAAATCATTTTTTATTAACACGGCGTATAATGAATACCGGCGTTAGGTAAGGCGGCGTATAGGTGTATCCTGAATTGAACGGTATCGGTCCCCGGGATCTGACTCTGCGATGAACCACAGACGATATCGAGCGCCGAGGTCCCATGGGACAGAGTTGGGCATATATAAATAAAAATGTAATCATGATTATAACTAATAATCAAACATGTGAATGATGATTTTAATCATTCACAATTCACTAATAATTCTTTAGCGCGGAATCATTAATCATGAATTCTATTAGTCACTGGTCGTGGAGTATTCATGAATATAATATATTCAACAATCATGAATGACCATTATTCATTACTAAACATGATTAAGAAGAATTCATTATTCATGATTACTCATTACTCATTAATCATGACTAATGGGAATTCACTACTCATGATTACAGATCATTCGTTAATCATGAATATTATAAATTCATTAATCATGATTACAAAAAAAATCACAATTCTGAGTCTTATTAATCATGAATGATGATTGAAGATTTGTTAGCTCTTTCCTTCCTGTCAATAGACCTTTACTAACACCCATTGGAATTAGGGTCTAATTCTTTACTTGTGACCTCAAATGCTGTTCAGTTTACTACACCCACCCTTAGGACTTGCCCTCGCTCATTAAGACAACTTTTAATTCAGAAATGCATCCTCGTCTTTTAAATTAAGATAGTGAATATATCATATTCATGATTGGTGGTTGATGAATATTTGTTATTCATGATTGACGAATATTAGGGATTCATGGTTGATGAATATTATAATAATCCTAGCTCAGGAATATATTTTATTCATGAATAACTAGTATTCAGTTATTCATGATTAACGAATACTGATAAATTCAGTTAGTCATTATTGATGAATAAAATATATTCATGAGCTAGGATTAATATAATATTCATCAATCATGAATAACAAATATTCACCAATCATCAATCATGAATATGATATACGCTTGAACGGATCCTGTTACTGAAGTGAGGAATATCAACGAGACTACCCCTCGAGACTGGAGCAGAGTTGGGCAAATTGTAATCTGAATAATGATTAATGAATATGAATAATTGGTAATCATAAAAAAAAAAGAATAATGAATAACCATTATTCATAATCAGTGCGGAGTATTTTTAATGAGTATTGAGTGTTTATGGTATTCATTTGAAATGAATAATAATGAATAACTGGTATTCAGTTATTCATGATTAACGAATACTGATAAATTCAGTTAGTCATTATTCATGAATAAAATATATTCATGAGCTAGTAATATTAAATATATCCATAGTTATATTTATATATAATTATAAAATATATTCACCTTTGCCATGAGAATGCTTTGACGAAAGCGTTATCTTTTGATTAAAAAGAAATTAAAAGAGCGTCTCAAGGGCATTACCGCTTGGGAAGGATTGGAACTAGACGTAATAGGTGAAGGACAGGCCGATACAGGATTTATGTCATACTTTATCGAAAATCGGACTTCGGAGTCCGATTCTAAAAAACAACAGAATTTCAGCTGTTAGCAATATTTTCTGCATTAAAATGCAATAATCTCATAAAAAATGGACTAAATTGAGTGTTTGAAGTGTTCGGACTTTCGAACATTTTCATGTGAAAATTGGCTGTTAAGAAGGGAATGTTAGACATCGGACCCCGGGGACCAATGCCGCACCTAACGTGTTAATAAACGCGAGATTTTCTTTATTGGTGAGAATAAGGTTCTGGCCACACATGTCCGCACCGGATCCGCACCATAGCAATAATACAGGTTATGTTCAGAATATTTTTAATTTAACTTACATATTACCTTTAGTTATGCCTAAAGTGGCATGTGTCTGACATGTGTGGCTTGAACTTTTGGCATAACTAAAGGTAATATGTAAGTTAAATTAAAAATATTCTGAACATAACCTGTATTATTGCTACGGTGCGGATCCGGTGCGGACATGTGTGGCCAGACCTTAAAAAAGGTATAAATCTCATCACTCCAGGCATTTCATATTAATTTTTATATTAATCTTTTCTTCACTTAAATTTAAATAAAATAGTTTATTAGGAACAGGGTCA